>CM051458.1:2659660-2715855 GCA_028274465.1 Plantago ovata
GTACTTTAACCGCCTTCAGCTTATTGGTATTTATTTATGTTACGGTTATTTAAGCATACATAAATACAATTGGCATTACATTTACTGGATAGATTATTTGGTTGTTTGAATTATTCTGTAAGATGTTCCCAAGGACTAAAGATAATCACCAAGTTGTGGGAGCTTGCGTGTCAGAACTTAAGTCCTAAAATTAGCCCACTAGTTATGGTCATTGAGATATGGGATATCAATGATGCGATAGAACTAGCATGTTTGCATCAGATCCTTCGGGAGAAGTAGTTCTCACTGCTTGCGAATAGCTTGGTATTCATGATGACACAATGGACACTTTTGAGAGTGTTGGCATACCAGCCGAGAAAACCATTTGGTAAATTTCTATTTAAGTGTCTATGGGAGTATCGGATTGTTAGGGTGATGTATATCCTCAGACTTGAGGTCAATACTACATCATATGTGGAATAATATACTTTGACCATGCGCCAAACGCTTGCACTCTTAAGTAGGGTAGATACGGCAATGCGTTGGGTATATTAGGAAGCATATGGTGTGAGTGATTGGACCAAGATCAGATTCATTCCTCCCGAAAGATTCAAGGAGAGAATACTCCTACATCTCATATTTAGTGCGATCATTAGTCCGTGGCCACTGCAAGATATATGTCACAATGGTGTGTTGGACATAATCATCTAGATCGACTGAGAAGATTGAGAGACAATGAATGAGTTATTGAATAGACACTAATCCATATTCTAGACTCATTCGAGTATTCGGAATGAAAGGACCGTATCATCAAAGTACTCTACATCACAGGCAGTTTGTATCTCCTCAACAAACGTTTCTTACATATTAGTATTGTCTAGTGACGATTGTCTAGGAATATTCACTGAGACCTTGATTTGATCATTGCCTAATATGTGAGGGCCTATGGGTCATATACAACTAGGTGACGATTCTCCCGATTAAGCATTAGGGTAAAATAAATGTCAATTGGATTGATAAGATTGATTTACTATTGTCAATGACATTTAATTTGATGGAATCATTATTAAGTTAAAATTGGATTTATGACTTAATTACTATATTAAATAAGATATCAATTGGATTGATAAATATTTAATTTAATATTGTTGAGAATGTTCTATTTGATAGAATTAATTAATTAAGTTGAATTGAATTCAAGTACTTAATTAATTTATACTTGTAGAAAGTAATTAATTAAATTAGATTTAATTAATAAAAGAAGAAAAGAATAATTAGATTAAATTGGATTTAATTAATTAAAGTTAGAATATGCATTTGAACCAATTTAGAATGAGGTTCAAGTGTTAAAAGCCCAAAAGAAAAGGATTGATAGTAGTGGGTTTCGAACCCAAGACCTCCAGCTCATTGACTAGTATACCAGCCGACTGGGCTAGGCCATGTAAAATAGATTATGCGTTTTATGCACATATATCCATCAGTAGGCGGCTGATATTGGTTAGTAGGGTTTGATACGTGTTGTTGCTGATTTGTGCTTAGAGCTCTCCTCTCTTTTGAGTTCTCTACACGGTTGTATTCGTTCTAACTCTTTTCTTTTCTTCTTGATTAATTCTCATTTTATTATGATCTTGAGATTTATTGTTTGCTTAATGTATATTATGAATATGGATTTCCTAGCATCCATGGAGAATTCATCAACCATTAATTGAACACGTTTGACTTGATCCTGAGGGTACGTAGGCAGCTTAGAATTGTTCTGAGTTCAGTCAGAATCTTTAGAAGATCATCAATTGTTCTTTGAAGAACAAATTCATGATTAGATCATTCATTAATGGAAGCTGGAAGCTGGATAACGGGTAAGTCATTTATATGAAGCATGTTAAATAATCATTCAATCAACGATCCATGTAGGAAACTTTTGAATTCCGCTGCATTAACCTTAGAGGTAATTTCCTACAATTACTAACAGTGGTATCAGAGCTAGGTTGATTGAATGAATTATTTACATGTTATTTTATGTTTATCGTGAGTTTTAAATTTGAAGAATTATAATTTGTACTCGTTATAAAATTTAAATGGTCACGAACTGGGTTTTGTTATTAAGAAATTTGATTGCTTCTCAAAGTTTTATTTTACGATCTGGGTTCAATTTTGTATTAACAATCAGATTAGATCTGATTAGATTAGATTAATTGATGATTGATTAATTATTATCAATTTGTTATTGTTGGGTTCAATCATCATCATGACATCATCATCATCTTCCTGTGGGTTTCCTGCTTAGTTCATCCGCCATGACCGAAGCTTGGAGCTTCGCCGGAGCTCAGCTCCGTTTGACCTACGTTCGTCGAACCGAAGATATCATTCTTCTCCGTTTTTCTTCCTCTCCTCCAACGTCCCTTCAGTTTCAAGATTCGATTTTAGTTTAAGAGTTAAAGAGCTCGAGCCGCCATCGATGGCGTCCATGAAAGCTCCGCAACCTTTAAACTCGAATCAATCTGAATTAATGGAGTTGAGATTCGAAGATGTTTGATATCGATCGGAATTGTTCCGAATAAGGAATCGCGAACGGGAATGGCGATTCGAATTGGGGATTTTGATTCTTGATGCCTTTTGATCCGATCTGTTGATGATTCATATGGATGGATGATGTTTAGCAATGGATTGATTGTTGGATTTGTGTTTGGAACTCTAGGATTGATTGGGCAATCGAATTTAAGATCGAAGCACCATTGTTGGACATGGGTGCAAGCTTTTGGAAAGTACAGGGACTCAATTACAAGTTTTCAGAAGACCAGGGATTGAGTTGAATGTTATGAAAATATTGGGGTTGGTTTGAAAGAATGTAGAAGATCAGGGACCTCTGTTACAATTCTACAGATTCTTCTGTCTTATTGTGGCTGAGGCCCCTGCACTGTTGAAACTACTAATTTCAGTCCCTGATTATTTAAAACTTCAATTCAGTCCAATTAAATTAGATTTGTACTTCTAGAAATTGTACATTAGCCCTTTAATACTTGGTATGTTCAATTTAACCCTGATACGTTTTAGTAAATTCGTATAAGTCCTCTGAAAATTTAAATTGGACCCCTAGAGTTTTAGAAACTCAATATTTGATTTATAAATAGTTTATAAATTAGATTTGTATCCTAATATAACATTTGGAGGCTTATATTAATGTTTGGTGGCATACTTGATGTTTATAATATTTAAAACTTGATGGTTAGTTTATAAATAGTTTATAAACTATGTTTAAATATTAATATATTCTTTAGAAGACTATATTATTATAGAAATCTTGTTTTAATATTTATGAATTTCTAGATAATTCATAAATGAGATTTATGACTTATAAATTATTATAAATTGGATTTATAATTTATTCTAATTTCTTGGAAATTAATAAATGTTTTATTTTGAAAGAAAACATTTATAAATACTTTAGAAGTATAAAGATGAGACAAATTATATTTTCTTGCAAACTTTAAACTCACAAGTACTTGTTCACATATGTTTGATTGCCTATATGATTTACTTTAAATCAGTATAGCACTTTATGTCCGCTATGTATGGGTAGGCGGCACCCACTAGTTTCCGGACCGCATCTGTCATATGCATGGGTAGGCGGCACCCATTACTTGCTTGTCCGCATATTGTATGCATGAGTAGGCGGCACTCATTGTTTGTTTGCCCGTGAATTGTATGTGTGGGTAGGCGGCGCCCTATGTTTGATAGTTATCTAAGATCTTGTTTAAGCGATTAAATACCCCGACATAAATGTTCCCCATCTAAAATTTAAGTCTCGATTTGATCGCACGACGTCACCCATCATAATTGAATGATGAATGGAACCATCTAATCTCATGAGTAATATGCACCATAGTGCTTACTCTGTTTGCCGGTGGAAAGTCTCTTTCATAGGTCCATAGTTGGTACTGTGTGATGGTTGTGACTTACTTGGGCTATGTCGAGTCGCCATAGCGTCAGGCATAATCTATAGGACGTCGATCAAAGTAGCTTTGGTCAACCAAGAGTTGTATTGTACAATTGGTTTAGATACCTACCTTATTTGGCTATACAGTGATCAGCCATAGCAGGGGCTGTAGTAGTGCAGATTTGGATCTTGGTCATTAAGATTCATATTAGAAATGAATCCGTATTCTTCCAATGGGGTCGGTGAATATGATAAAATTAATGGAACTAAATAAGTCAAAAGGCCTTGATTATTTAGTCGCTGAATTAGGATATTGAGAATTGTTATTTAAGTTGAGTTAAATTTAATTCACGCTTTATTTACATTATGTTTTATAAGGTTGTTGTAGAATGGCATTGATGAATACTATTAGTTTAATTTATTTACCAATGACATTTTGACTGTACTGTGATTTGCGTTTGATTTAATTGAGTTTGTCTTGGACATGCACGTACCCAAGATTGTCTTGTGTTTGAATTTGAGTATTTCGAGTTGGACAAGAATACTTATATTAAGACAAGGACAACTACGTAACATATTCGACTTAGGCGTGTATGGTACACAAGTAGCTTACACAACATGAGAATATGAAGACATTATAGAAGATACCTCTTAGAACATGTATGATGAACAATGACTTTGGTCAACCTCTATTATAGAGTTTGGCTAACTCAGTGGGAGTACAAGTTCTTATGATAGTCAATGTGTATTGTCTTTAAATGTTGAAATTTGATTTCTCCTCACAAGCTCTCATATTATTTGGAATAAGAAAGTCAATTGAGGATGTTGAAATTCTTAGAGAATATTGCTTAACATTTCTTCAATTAATTTGTTATTAAGTCACTTCATGATTTGTATTAATTTTCATAGTGAATATTAATTACAATAGAAGTGAGATTGACTAAAGCTGCTTACTACTCATAGTCTTTTGCAAGAACATCATCCATGGGTAATGGTGCTCATAGTGAGCGGTTCTATTAAACCAATCCGCAAGGAATGGAAAGTAGAATAAATATACTAAGAGCTGCTCTAAGTATATATCCATTTATCTTAAAATGCCTTGGAAGAAAGAGTAAATGTCTAACGAATAATTCACTCTATTGAAATTATAGTAATTCAATGAGAGTATGGGTAGCAAAGTTTGATTCCTTGAACTTAAATCAATTATTGCTTAGAGATTCAAGCACATTATTGCGTATTGAAAGTTGGTTATGTCTATGAAGTAATTTTAGTGTTGGATACTAATTACAAATGAAATTATTTGACTATTAATTTCATATGTTAAGAACATTGTTCCCGTACTTGTTAAGACGATAATGGATTTACCTACTTTAGTTACACTAATAGTATAGAGGTAGACGTCTTCAAGAACATGGATCAAAAGTTCTTAACCATAAGACATGACTTTCTCAATACACGATAAGAAGACCAACATAACAAACCAATTTCCCAAAATTATGTTATATGTCAACTTGGTTGAACTTGTGAGATAAGAATGACAAGTGTTAAGTAAGTTAGACTACTTAACACCATTTGTTTTGAAACATATGGATTGTAAGTCTTATCTTATAATTAAATGGTATTCACTAGATCTTTTGGAAAGGGATGAATACCAAATAACAATTTGAGATGACACACATTGCAAGGCATGTGTGAGCATTCAAATTGGGAAATGTCCTAATTCACCATGTGCTTTATATTTTCCTTGGTCTAACCACTTGCGCTTGAGAAGATGCAAGTTCATTGCCCTTGAGAAGTACAAAGTCACAATGCTGAATAGAATATAAACATGTTATATGGAGTATTTTATTATTTGATTGGGTCAATTGAATAGTACTTACAACGTGGTTATGGATTGTTATAAAAGGTCATGGGTTCTAATAGAGTGGAATTAATTAAACCTTGTTAGACATGGTTAATCTCCCATGATGGGTTCCATTGAAATGGAAATGCTATGTTCGACATAGATTAACCCATATACTTTGTTACACGTGCAATTGAAGCTCAATATGTATCCTAATTATATCCTTACAAATCAGTCTTAGAGACACATAATAGTTATGTTGTAAGATTCTTTATTACATAGCTGAATATGGGGTTGTCCCATATATGTATTAAAGTTCTTCATGATTAATATGATTTTGGAATGTGTTAATTTATGAAACTTTATCTCTATCTTTATAAGAGACAAATTGGATGTTGTTCCTTGACACATGCTATTCTTTTAGGACTTGGAGTTTACAAGGAATAAACTGGATAGAAGTACAAAGTTTGAAATGGTTTCAAAAGTACAAATTAACTAATGAGGCTGATAACTTGTCACTTAACTATGACAAAGATTTAGAGGAAGAGTCAACGTTGCTTGAGGTTAGTGGGAGTAAGTTACTTGGTAATGCCCATAAGCTAATGAAAGCATTTGGAGAGTAATCTTTTTATGAATAAGTTATTCCCATAAGTTGAAACAGTGCAACTTAAAGGTTGCACATTCTTCGTAGCAAGGATAGCATTTGAGTGTTACCTTGATCACTATAATTTATTGGGTGTCCCAATATTAGAGTGCCTCATAACATTCAGGATTATTAAACGAATTCGAACGCAAATGAACAAACTCCTAGGTTAAGTAAATTGTCGTGACAAATTGAATTGTATGAAATCCTTTAGAAGGATCACGATTATCTACTGTCATACCGCAGGGATGAGTTTATAACCTATAGCTAACAAAATGATATTTGATATCGATTTTTAGAGGTGGTTTAAAGCCATAGGATCTTAAGAGATGGACTAGAGATTACTTAAGTTTAGAACTCAAGTAAATTGATATTTTATTATTACATAGTAGTAGTTTCTTTGAGGAAAGTATTATATCAACAACGGAGTCTATGCCTACATAGTGTAGGACAATCAGAATTATATAGTTGAGTCTGGGAGACATACTATATATTATCTATTGGTTGGATTATAGACCAGTCCTATAAGATTTTACTTGCATGAGCATCTAATAATTGCATGATATATTCGATAACAAGCCTATACTACTTTCTGAGGAGAAACTTTATTGCAAAGTGTGTTTGACAGAGTTATAGGCCGTAGTGTCGAATTCAAATCATGTATGGATATGCAAAATCAAATAGGACCATTGTGGACTTATGCAAGCCTCTAGGAGTTTGATCATTTACATTTGAAATAAGTAAATTAGTTTAACTTATTTCAAAAGTAGATAAATCATATGTACATCTTTAGAAGTGTTTGTGAGAAGCTCTTATCTATATGATTAAAAAAAAAAAATGTTTGACACCAACATCATATGAGATGGCTTTCACATTAACAGTCAAGGTATTGGTCATCCAAGAATTTCATTGTGAGAGGCTTGAATGAAAGTATTTAGAATATTCTCATATTGAAACCTTGCTGTATAGGTTTGAGAGAATATTAAAACTCTACACACTGTTCGCTATTTTGAATAAATAATGCGTTGGTGAACAATAATCGAATTCTAGGAGAATCTATTATTGTTATTATTATCACATGGTTATACTGTCAATATTAAATTGCCTTATTGAAGTATGAACTTCGTACATATACATGATGTTGTATGGTACAACTGTCGCCTAAAATGTACAGATGTGATCCATGAAACAGTCAAGGTGACTAATGATTATGAACGGATCTCGTGGACAGTGGGAGCTTAGCTTAGATATATATTAGATATATGAGTAGTAAGCTTCATTATAAATATGATGATTGTACTCATCACAATTATAATTTTGTATTCATCTTAGTAATAGTATCATATTAGATTAGATCTAATGATGTATAGATTCAACAACCTATGTACTGTATGATTATGCTAGAATGTTCTTAGAAGAACAAGGGGTAGTTCCAAGTGTTAGTAATCGAATTGTGAACTTGCGATTATACTAATGCGACTGCACATGCAAAGGAACCAAGATCTTATGATACTAGCATGATCTACTGAGACACTATCATTGGTTTGGAAACCACTGATAGATTGCAACATAAACAAATAAAGTAATTTCTCCGTGAGGACACTACGCTGATTCTTTCACAAAACCTTGTCTTTGGAGAGACAAGTTAGCCATTCCAGGAATCTAAATGTTGGACACACATGAGTGATTGACTCTAGGCCAAGTGGGAGATTGAAAGTATATATGTCCTAGAGACAACCAACATTAAGGACGATATGTACTTTACCGCATTCAGCTTATTGGTATTTATTTATGTTACGTTTATTTAAGCATACATAAATACAATTGGCATTACATTTACTGGATAGATTATTTGGTTGTTTGAATTATTCTGTAAGATGTTCCCAAGGACTAAAGATAATCACCAAGTTAGTGGGAGCTTGCGTGTCAGAACTTAAGTCCTAAAATTAGCCACTAGTTGATGGTCATTGAGATATGGGATATCAATGATGCGATAGAGACTAGCATGTGTTGCATCAGATCCTTCGAGGATGTAGTAGTTCTCACTGCTGCGAATAGCTTGGTTATTCATGATGAACACATGGACACTTTGGAGAGTGTTGGCATACCCAGCCGAGAAACCATTTGGTAAATTCTATTTAAGTGTCTATGGGAGTATCGGATTGTAGGGTGATGTAATAGTCCTCAGACTTGAGGTCAATACTACATCATATGTGGAATAATATACTTTGACCATGCGCAACGCTTGCACTCTTAAAGTAGGGTAGATACGGCATGCGTTGGGTATATTAGGAAGCATATGGTGTGAGTGATTGGACCAAGATCAGGATTCATTCCTCCGAATAGATTCAAGGAGAGAATACTCTACATCTCATATTTAGTGCGATCATTAGTCAGTGGCCACTGCAAAGATATATGTCAAAATGGTGTTTGGACATAATCATCTAGATCGACTGAGAAGATTGAGAGACAATGAATGAGTTATTGGAATAGACACTAATCCATATTCTAGACTCATTCGAGTATTCGAGAATGAAAGGACCGTATCATCAAAGTACTCTACATCACAGGCAGTTTGTATCTCCTCAACAAACGTTTCTTACATATTAGTATTGTCTAGTGACGATTGTCTAGGAATATTCACTGAGACCTTGATTTGATCATTGCCTAATATGTGAGGGCCTATGGGTCATATACAACTAGGTGACGATTCTCCCGATTAAGCATTAGGGTAAAATAAATGTCAATTGGATTGATAAGATTTGATTTACTATTGTCAATGACATTTAATTTGATGGAAATCATTAATTAAGTTAAAATTGGATTTATGACTTAATTACTATATTAAATAAGATATCAATTGGATTGATAAATATTTAATTTAATATTGTTGAGAATGTTCTATTTGATAGAATTAATTAATTAAGTTGAATTGAATTCAAAGTACTTAATTAATTTATACTTGTAGAAAGTAAATTAATTAAATTAGATTTAATTAATAAAAGAAGAAAAGAATAATTAGATTAAATTGGATTTAATTAATTAAAGTTAGAATATGCATTTGAACCAATTTAGAATGAGGTTCAAGTGTTAAAAGCCCAAAAGAAAAGGATTGATAGTAGTGGGTTTCGAACCCAAGACCTCCAGCTCATTGACTAGTATACCAGCCGACTGGGCTAGGCCCATGTAAAATAGATTATGCGTTTTATGCACATATATCCATCAGTAGGCGGCTGATATTGGTTAGTAGGGTTTGATACGTGTTGTTGCTGATTTGTGGCTTAGAGCTCTCCTTCTCTTTTGAGTTTCTTCTACACGGTTGTATTCGTTCTAACTCTTTTCTTTTCTTCTTTGATTAATTCTCATTTTATTATGATCTTGAGATTTATTGTGTTGCTTAATGTAGATTATGAATATGGATTTCCTAGCATCCATGGAGAATTCATCAACCATTAATTGAACTACGTTTGACTTGATCCTGAGGGTACGTAGGCAGCTTAGAATTGTTCTGAGTTCAGTCAGAATCTTTAGAAGATCATCAATTGTTCTTTGAAGAACAAATTCATGATTAGATCATTCATTAATGGAAGCTGGAAGCTGGATAACGGGTAAGTCATTTATATGAAGCATGTTAAATAATCATTCAATCAACGATCCATGTAGGAAAACTTTTGAATTCCGCTGCATTAACCTTAGAGGTAATTTCCTACAATTACTAACAATGACTTGCAGAATCCATTGGTTGGATATGTGGATGCAGATTTTGCAGGGAACTTGAATGGAAGAAAGTCTATCACAGGGTATGTGTTTACTTTGTTTGGCACGGCAGTTAGTTGGAAAGCAATTCAGCAGTCTGTGGTTGCATTATCTACAACAGAGGCGGAGTTTATGGCTATCACTGAAGGAGTTAAGGAAGCTATCTGGTTGGGTGGATTATTGAATGAGTTGGGTATCCAACAGGATCATGTGAATATTCACTGTGACAATCAAAGTGCTATTATGTTGACTAAGCATCATGTGTATCATGAAAGGACAAAACACATTGATGTAAGGTTTTTCTTCATCAGAGATATCATTGCCAAGGGAGTTGTGAAGATAAAGAAGATTCATACATCTTTGAATGCTTCAGATGCTATGACTAAGGCGCTTCCAGGACCAAAGTTCAGGTTTTGCCTGGAACTTGTGGGTGTCAAACAAGAAGGGGTTCATCCTAACCGCAGGGATGGGAACGGGGAGGCATCTTAACCTTAGAGGTGCATATGGGGGCGTATCTTAACCTTAGAGGTGCATATGGGGGCGTATCTTAACCTTAGAGGTACATGGGGACGTGTCTTAACCTTAGAGATGCAAAAGGGGTGTGTCCTAACTTCAGGGATACAGAGGTCGTTGGTGTTGAGCTAAAGGTGGAGATTTGTGAGGTGTTATCTCAACAACTGTTTCCGAATGCAATCAGGAAAAGATAATTGTCTCCATTAGGAAATCAATTCCTATTTGATTTCAATTCCTATTCCAATTCCTTTAGGTATAGCTGCAAATTGAAGGCTATATAAAGGGGTGATTATTGCATGCTCATAACCAGATCTGGAGATATAACAACACAGCTTGAAGACCCGGTTCGACTACTTCGAAGGGTGATATTATATAGATTATAGGTTCTAGCTTTGAGAGACAGATTTGTTCTTGTTTCTTGCATACTGTTAGGGACTTGTAATTGGGATTGATATAATATAGTGGAAGCTGGTGATCTCCGTGGACGTAGGTTATTTAGAACCGAACCACGTTAAATCTTGTGTTCTCTTTTGCTTATCGTTCTTGCTCTATTTCTGGTGTTTTGGTTGCTTGGGTGTGTGTTTGATTGGTGCAGCTGGTTCTTGGTGGTTTAGTTGTGTTGTGAGCTTTGTGATTAGGTATAATCGACTATTGTTGAATCGAACTCAACATAATACTTCGCTGTTTTCCTTCTGTCATAAATATGCTGACCACGTTTTCAATCGACCCAAAGATTGTGTTAGAACCGAGATAGAGTTGAAAGGTTTGATGTAGCTGTACTTGGTATGGCCTTACTCTGCCATTCCAGATATGACTATGATTCTGTATGAATCTGAATCCTCAGGCTCAGAGTTGTTCCCATTCCAGATATGACTATTTATTTTTTAGTGTTTCTCTGTTAATTCTTGTTTTCCTTTCAATGTTTTACTATTATTTATCTGATGCAAATATTCAAAAGCATCCATGTTGAAGGATCTTATGTTTGATTAGTATCCTGTTCCTTAAATGCTAAATACCTCTATATGTTCCTTGATCGAAGCTCGTTGCTCCACATATGATCATATCATACTGTAAATTTGTGTGAGCTAGTGAGATGCAATGTGCATGGTTCAGCATACTTTTTGTATCATAAATTTGCTAGACTGGACGGAATTACTTCCGGTTTGCAACATGCTTAACTGTCTAACATTTGACAGCTTGTGAAAATTGCCCAATGAATGAAACTATCTGATCACCAGTTCAAACCTCATACGTAGTGGGGACTTGGAAGTGAAGTGTCGAATTAGGAATTTGACAACTTAGCTGTACGATCTAGGATGGCATCGATTTTACGCTAATTTGGGTTGTTTGGTTCATTTGAGATATTTCTGGTAGTAAACATAACAAAAATACTTTCTTCTTTCTTAATTTGCGAATTTACTCCTTCAATTTTCTGTTATTAGTGAAGTACATGTTAATGACATTTCCTTGAGCTTTGCTTTTGGAATCAACCTTCAATTCATAATCTTTCTGTAACTGCAATTTAATGTTTAAACACATCGAGCTTTGGTTTAATCTATGAAGTGAATACGGAAGTATGATTTTGCCTATAATGTCATACTGAAACACTTTGCTATCAAATTGTACTAGAAGAATTTAACGTATAAGATTCGGTTCTTCAGAAATTACACTGTCAATGGTATAAACCCTGTAAAATTAACGTCTAGGTTTATACCCTGTACTGCTGCTTTTGGCAAACTGCAGCATCACATTTAACTTCAACAATATAGATATCCCAACTTTGCAGATATTCTGGCAAGTCGAAATCTTCATTTGCTGTCAAGCCTGTCACGAGTCTTGACTCTTTGAGTTAAATGGATTACTGTTCTGTCTAGCTTAATTCATTCTCTCATAAATATTACATTCGTGTTCTATGTTTAATGCAGCTGAATAAGTTTGTAAACTCCTAATTCTTTCAAACAACACTGCCTTTAAGTTCGGACACCGCCTCGCCTTGTAGGCCATCAGATGCCACTTTTCCGAAGTTGTGTAATTTGACCATCGAAGTTTATATCTGAACCGAAAGACCTCACAGAGCAACAAGAGAGTGTAAATGTTATACACTGGTATCGTTTGATGACATATATATATGGTGTGTCACAAGTAGCGTTACTAAACACAACTTTCATATTTTATAATTTATATACTCCCTTCATGCCACAAAATGTGAACAGTACGTAGAATGATAGAATAAATGATCAAGGAAGGTAGTGGAGATATGTTATATTTTAATTGAAATGTTGTTAAAGTGGAGTGTAGGTGTGTGGCGGTAAAGTTGTAATATTGTTGTAAAATATACTCTCTTCATTTCCTCACAAGTTTCTCATAACTTGTAAGAGCATAATGTTTAAGGAATATAGATCAAATTGAAATAAGTTGGTTTAGGTGTGAAGATATAAGGTGGTTTACGAAATTTGTATGGAGAAATAAGGTGGTGGTGGAGTTATAAGGTTGGTTTAGGTGTGGAAAAATAAGGTGATTTAGTAAATTTGTATAACATTAGTGTAGAAGTAGTTGTAATATTTGTCGTTTAAAAAAAGATCAAATTGATATATTATTTGAGCTGCCTACGTGATGTAGTGTCAAACAGTCAAACAAACAATGGGGTGTTAATGAGCTGATTTGAGGCGATCGTGAATTTTATAGAGCGTTCAATTGTCCTATATAATTTGATTTCATTTCGATGATTTTTGTTGAAGTTTAAAATTTTATAATTGTTCAAAGTCTCACAAATTTTTTATGAACAATTAAATAACATAATAATAATTATTTAAAATTATATATTTACAATTAAATAACATAATAATTAAATAACATAATAATAATTGGAATAATTTGGCACTAGTTGATGATTATTCAAAGTTTAAGATATTCACAATTCGTATTCCCCTAGTTGAATAATTTGCAAAGTGAACCTACACTTGTAAAAGTTGACTGAACCAGTCCCAAATGTTTTTACGTATATAAACTAGCTAGAAAACCCCATGCCCCAAATTCAGCTCATTCTTCGTTTCATTTCATTCAAACACTAGCTACAAAACCATTTGCCCCAAATTGATTGATGTAATTCTCTTTGCAGCCCAGCCGAGTTTCTTCTTCCTTCGTTTCACAATTCTTTCCTTTTCAGATCCGCAGTTAAAAGGTATATATGATGACCAGTTTCTTGCCCAAAATAAAGCTAAGCTAAGCTAGGGTTTAACAACCACACCAAGTACACAGGTTATTTCTCAATCTTTTTTCTGTTTCAATTATATACTAGTACTATATATCATGGATTCCATTTCGAAAGAGAATAATAAGATGTTGAGAAGAATTGCTGGAGTAGCTTCTGGTATTGATAGAATCAGTGATTTGCCAGACCCAATTCTATGCAAGATTATATCTGATCTGTCCACAAAATCCACAAAAAATGCAGTAGCTACTAAAATTCTCTCCAAAAGGTGGAAACATCTCTTCCCTTCTGGGGTTTCTCCAATTAATTTAGCCTTCAACGACACCGATTTGCTACAAAAAGGTCCATCCACCACTATGCAAACACTTTTTGGGTTATTGGACTACATAGACCTAGATTCGTTTGCTCATTTTAGGCGTTTTGTGGATAAAATACTGCTCTATCACACTTCACTTGATGTGCCTCCTCGTGTCGAATCTATGAATCTTTCTTGTCGGAAAGTTCACGGCATTGGCAAGATTTTATCTTGGATTGGCACTGCTTTGCAGCTCGGTGTTCAAACTCTCATTCTAGAATTCTCCCTGGATGATTTGAAGGGTTTGGTTGACACCCTCAATGGGTGCTCAACATTGGTGAGCTTGTCTATGACATTGAAGCTTAGCTGCGAAAAAACAACAACGTATTTTGTTCCAGATAACTTCAACTTACCGAATTTGAAGAAGTTATGGCTTTCCGGTGTAGTATTTGACGATGATGAGGGGGATGATGACGGTTCCATTGGTAAGTGGCTTAAGGGCTGCCCTGTGCTTGAGGACCTCAGCTTTGTTCGTTGTGAATTTCGTGTAGCTGAAGTTATTGTCATCCAGTCCGAATTGCTCAAGTGTTTGACAATTGATTCCGACAAGTATGCTGGATATAGTCTTGACCTGGATGCCCCAAATCTTCAAGTGTTCATTTTCAAATGTGCTGCTACTAGAACGCATCGTATCTCTGATTTCAAGTCGCTTAGCACAGCTTACATCGATACTCAAAGATCCACTATGCCTGGGGGAATTATGTACTACGGTAAAGATCCTGATCGGTATGTTCTCGAGGGTATAGCACAACTAGTTAGTGCCTGCTCTAGTACAACCCGTCTTCATCTAACTAGTCAGTCGATTTATGTAAGTTTTTTTCTTCAATATATCTCTGTTGCATTTGCATGATTCCTGACTTATATGAAAATTTAAAACCAGCAATCACTTTTCACTTATAATAAAGGCATGCAAAATCATCATCCATGAAGCAGTTATGTAGTTTACCTGTGGCAAATCTTCCTGCCAATTGTGGTTCTTTTTATTTCCACTTAGTTGTTTCATTTTGCACCAGTATGAACTCATGAAAGATAGCCTTTTATCCATGTTTATATTACTCTTAAATTACCAGATTCTCTGCACCTGATAACATGATTTTAAACTTTGTTTCAGGCTCTGTGTGCCCCGTATGTGCATGACTCATCTGTGCAACTGCCTGAATTTCATAATTTGACTGGGTTAAAGTTGGGTTCACTGGCACCTCATGGTTGGGCATTGTTGGCACAGTTACTACACAACTCCCCTAATCTTAAGGAACTTTCCTTTGAAGAGGTGTGTTGAAGCTATATCTAGTTACTGTTTATTTGTTTCAGTTTACAACATAAAATTGTATATTAATTAATGCGAGATTGTTGATTAGCAGGACTTTGAAGTGAGCAAAATTTCCGAAGATAATCGGGGTTATGCAGATTTCGAACACTTGGTGTTGCACCCACCTATGTGCTTGGAATTGCATGTCAAGCGAATTGAGTTCTGTGTTTTCAATTGCAGAGATGAAGAAAGCAAATTATTAGCGTATTTTTTGAAGAATGGGAAAGTGCTTGAAAAGGTAATACTTCGCTGTCTTCCTTCTGTCATAAATGTATTGAATCAGTCAATTGACCCACGGATTATGTTAGAACCGAGATAGAATAGAAAGGTATGACGTTGCTATATTGGCATGGTAAAGTGCTTTGGCATGCTAACAGTCCTGTGTTCTTCTAGCTGAATCCCTGAAGTTGTTACCATTCAAGATATGGCTATTTCTTTCTGGTGTTTCTCTAGTAGGTGAAGTACTACTATTGTTTAGTTCTGGTGTGTGGATTCTAGATGTTTTGGCTTCAGTTCAGTGTGGTACTATTGCATTATCCAATGCAAATTTTAAAAAGTATTAATGTTGAAGGATCTTATAGTTGATTACTAGTATCCTCTTCTTTAAATGCTAATGTTTGATCACTGTATGTCGTATCCCATTTAACTTCATCAATATGGATATATTTTGACTGGGCTAAAAAATTTGTTTGTGCTCTTGCAAGCCGATAGATTGTGCGTAAAACCGGTTCTTTCATTATCGAAAGCTTCATTTGCTGCTGAATCATATCCCATTCCATGATTCTTGAGTTAAATCCACTACTGTCCGTTTAGCTCTCAGCAATAATTCCCACTTGAAGGATCCAACTAGGCAGCAGAATTACTTTCTCCATGATGTAATGTGTGAACGAGGAAGTATGCTATTTGCAGAGATATTTTTTTAAGGCAGTGACAAACTGACAACAATCTAGCAATTTTACTTATAATGTCCTTTTTCATTATATTTTTAAATAATAGTTTAAAATGATAAGAACAATACGGAATACTTGTAAATATAAAAATCGAAACATCGTATGGTTTTTGAAGTTTAACAATTTTTTATATTTTTTTAAAAGGGCTTCTTGACAAGTTTGACAAGTTAAAGATACACCTCTTAAAAGGATTAAACTCATAGTCGGCGGTTGTGATCTCAACCAAGTAGTATGCTATGAAGCACTAACATACAATCTAGATGCATGAGTTGACCACAAAGTTGTTATTATTTATGTATTCAAACATACGGAGTTAGCTACTTCTAAATCATACATTCATTGTAATTTATAGCATAATCGAAACGAAACGTCAAGCAAGCATATTCGTAAATCGTAACACAAGCTATTCAATTTCACAATGTACCACAAACAAAACAATGGAGATTTAACTACTCATAATAATAATGGTAAACATCATCACATATAAATAAACATGAGAAAAGATAATTCTCAGTAAGGGGTTTGATACAAATTACCACCGATTGTCACAATTCTATAGAAATGCACAACTTGAGATGGTAAAGGAAATTGATGATTGTTTTTTCACAAATACCCTCCGCGTTTTAATTAAACAGTGTTGTTTTGGGTAAACAAAAGGAATTGGATGATACAAGTTACCACCGATTGTCATAATTGTTTTTCCACAAATACCACACTTTCATGAATGCAAATGAGATCACTCGATGTAAATCTTGAATCTCTTGATGATAATCAACCATCTTCAACCCTTTTGCCTTCGACCATGGGATTTTGTCCATGTATGCAAAACCAACTCTACGAATTTGCAAGGGGACCAAAAACGTTTAAAATATAACTAAAATCTAAATGACCCAAAAAAAAGTAAAAAACCCTACATGACGCAAAAAGTAAAACCCCCAACTTCAATTCTTTCTTCTTCTTCGTTAAAATAGAACACTCCGAAGAGTTTCTCTCTTTGTGGTTCGAGCTCAAAATTTATTTATTAATCATCATCAATCATATTTGCAGAGCATTGAAGATTGAACGTCCTGTACTCCTGTTTCTGGGCTTTAATGGTGAGGCCCAAATTAGGCTAGGGTTTAAGAACCACAAGCCCGCAGGTTATTTCTTAATCTTTTCTGTTTCAAGTATTGTATACAATCTTGTCTTATATGATGGTGATAATGGATGAAGCTGGTATTGATAGAATTAGTGATTTGCAAGACCGAATTTTGTGCAAGATTATATCTTCTCTTTCCACTAAAAATGCAGTAGCTACTAAAATTCTCTCCAAAAGGTGGAAGCATCTATTCCCTTGTATGGTTTCTCCTATTCATCTCACTTTTAATGACACTGATTTGTTTGCTCATAAGTACTCGGACCCCATTGATCTGTTTCCTAATTTTATGCATTTCGTGGATAAAGTACTGTTGTATGAAACTTCACTTGATGTGCCTCGTGTCGAATCTATGAATCTTTCTTGTCGAAATCCTCATGGTATCGACAAGATTACATCCTGGGTTAGCACTGCTTTGCAGCTTGGTGTTCATAGTCTCGTTCTTGAACTCGCTCTAGATGGTGGTTCAGGGGCTTTGTTTGATGCCCTCAACGGGGGCACGACATTAGTGAGCTTGTCTCTGAGGTTGAATCTTAGGGCAGAAACATTGTTGTCTGTTCCAGATAACTTCAGCTTACCTAATCTAAAGAAGTTACGACTTTATGGGGTAGTGTTTGATGATGATGATAATGATGGTGACTCCATGAATAAGTGTCTTAATGGCTGCCCTGTGCTTGAGGACCTGAGCTTGGTTGATTGTGAATTTCACATTAGCAAAGTTATTTTCATCCGGTCCAAGTTGCTCAAGTGCCTCAAAATTCATTCCTCCAAGTATGCTGGATTTTGCCTCGACCTGGATGCCCCAAATCTTCAAGTGTTGGTGTTTAGATGTTCTGCTACTAGAAGGCATCATATCTCTAAGTTCAAGTCGCTCCGCACAGCTCACATTGATACTCAAAGATCCAAAATCACAAAGGAAGTAGCTGATGATATGGGAATTGTATACCATGAAGATACCGATCTGGATGTTACTCAGGGTATATTAGAGCTAGTTAGTGCCTGCTATAATACCATCTGTCTTCATCTAGGTCGTCAATCGATTTATGTAAGTTTTCTTCTTCAGTACATATCCATTGCATTTGCTTGAGTATTGACTTTATCATCGTGTTTTGTTTGCTGAGTACATGGGAAAGCTAAGTTTCTTCTGTTTCATAGTTTTTATCATTACTAAAAGTGTGTCAGTTGATACTCTATACATCCCATCCTTATATTTTCTCCGATGTTTTTAATCTTTATTTGTCGTTTATTGGACTTATAATTTAGTCTCAATAGTGCAATGAATATGATTGCATCAGGAACGATCATCCAATATCCTTACCTGTGCTGGATAGATCTTACAGTTTTGTTGCTGCAAATACTTTACTTTTTTCTTCTTTGTGTCTGCTGTGCAATTTTTATGTTGGTGTTGGTCCTATTTCATTTCTCATGGGTTTAACTTTTTTGCAAGCTGGATATTTACGTTGGTCCATTAGGTTCTGGTGTGGCCGTTAGATTTGGTCTCTTTTTGGGCATATTAGAGTCTGTGGTTTGGAAAAAAAAATAAAAGAAAGAAAGGAAGAATCCTTAGCTGTGCCTCCATTATGATTATGATTATTTGTATGGTATTCTCTTTGATAATGGAACATAATGTTGGAACTGTATTATCTTTGAAATTATAATTATAATTCTGTGAAAGAGTCAATACCAGGGTGCTAATAGCCCATATCTCATGAGTCATATGACTGTATGAGCTAAATTGCTAAAATACCAGCATATACACAAATAACCAAGGCAGAGTGTTCACCAATAAATTCTACTAGTTGAGGAGCCCCCCTAAGGTTGTCTACACTAGGAGAATAGTATTGTACTATTGTACATTTGTACTTTTAGAATTGCATGCCATATGCTTTTATGAAGATATGAAAATTTAAGACCAGCAATCACTTGTTGTTCACAATAAAGGCATGTAAAATCATGATTGGTAAAAAGCATTCATTATATAGTTGACTTGTGGCAAAATTTTAGTCAAACGCAGTTAGTCTGCATGAAAGAACAATAGCTCCTTAATTTATATCTGCTTAGTTGTTTTGTTTCGCACTATGTGAACTCATGAACTAGCTATTGCCTTTTATTCATGTTTATATTATTGACATTCTCTGGCACCCAGTAATATGATTTTAAACTTGGTTTTAGGCTCTGCGTGGCCGGTCTGCGCGAGTGCGACTGCCTAAATTTCAGAATTTGACTTGGTTAAGGCTGGGTTCACTGGCACCTCATGGTTGGGCATTGTTGGCACAGTTGCTACACAACTCGACTAATCTCAAAGAAATTTCTTTCGAAGAGGTGTGTTGATATCTTATTGAATAAGCTTATACTTATTTGTAGTTCTTGTTTCAATTTGCATCATGCAATTAAGTACTAATACGTGATTGTGATTAGCAGGAGTTTAAGGAGAACAAATTTGCTGAGAAGAAACGTGGTTATGCAGATTTCGAGCACTTTGTGTTGCGCCCACCTATGTGCTTGGAATTGCATGTCAAGAGAATTGAGTTCTGTGTTTATAATTGGACAGATGAAGAGAGCAAATTATTAGCATATTTTTTGAAGAATGGTAAAGTGCTTGAAAAGGTAATACTTCGCTGTTTTCCTTCTGTCATAAATATGTTGACCACGTTTTCAATCGACCCAAGGATTGTGTTAGAACCGAGATAGAGTTGCAAAGGTTTGATGTAGCTGTACTTAGTAATAGTATGGCCTTACTTTGACCTGCTAATGATTCCTTTTGTATCTTTATCCTCAAAAGTTTTTGCCATTCCAGACATGATGTATCTGAATCCTCAAAGTTTTTGCCATTCCAGGATGACTATTTATTTTTGGTGTTTCTCCAGTAGGTATGGGTTAATTCTTGTGTATAGCTTCTAAATGTTGTCCTTTCAATGTTTTACTAATTCTTGTTCTGATGCAAAAATATTATTCAAAAGATAGATTTTATGTTTGATTAGTATCCTCTTGTTTAAATGCTAACTGCACCTATATGTTCCGTGGTCTAAGCTCGTTGCTCATATATGATCATATCACACTGTAAATGTGTGTTGAGGCAGACGTAATGTAATGGGTCAGCATAAGTTTTTGCATCATTTTACATAATGCAGTTTTAAAATTTCAAAGAATAGTGGGCAAAATCGTTGTAAGTTTAATGGAGCTGACTGAATTCGTTAACTCCTAATTCTAGCAAACAAAAGAAACTCGAATGTATTCACTGGCAGCCCTAACTGCCGGCGAGGACCAAAATAGCTAGGCTAGGGTTTAACAACCACAACTTCACAGGTACTTTCTCAAGCGCTTATTTTTCTGTTTCAATTAACAAAGTATATATATAATCTCGTTCCTTATTATTATGATGGATTCCATTTCGAAAGAGAGAGAGCTGTTGAGAATTGATGGATTAGCTTCTGGTATTGATAGAATCAGTGATTTGCCAGACCAATTCTATGCGAAATTATATCATCTCTCTCCGCAAAAAATGCAGTAGCTACTAAAATTCTCCCCAAAAGGTGGAACCATCTATTCCCTACTTTCAATGACACCGATTCACTACACAAAGATCAATCCAACTTGCAAATTGTATTTACGTTATTGGACGAACCAAACATAAAACTGTTGATTCAGTTTAGGCATTTTGTGGACAAAGTACTCCTACATGAAACTTCACTTGATATGCCTCGTGTGGAATCTATGAGTCTCTATTGTCAGAAGGCTCACGGTGTTGACAAGATCACATCTTGGGTTAGCACTGCTCTGCAGCTTGGTGTTCGAACTCTCGTTCTCGAACAAGCCCTGGATAGTTCAGGGCCTTTGTTTGACACTCTCAATGGTTGCTCAACATTAGTGAGCTTGTCTCTAGGCTTCAAAATTAGCAGCGGAGAAACAACGTTTTTGTTCCGGATTGCTTCAGCTTGCCCAATTTGAACAAGTTACTACTTTCGAGTATGGTATTTGACGATGATGATTGCATCGGCAAGTGTCTTGATGGCTGCCCTCATGTGCTTGAGGACCTGAGCTTTGTTGATTGTGAATTTCATGTAACTGAAGATATTGTCATCCGGTCCAAATTGCTCAAGTGTTTGACAATTGATTCCTCCAAGTATGCTGGATATTGTCTCGACCTGGATGCCCTGAATCTTCAGGTGTTGGTTTTTAGATGTTCTGCTACTAGAAGGCATCGTATCTCTGATTTCAAGTCGTTTCGCACAGCTCACATTACAGAGTCGCGAGCTGATGTACCGATTGAACTAAGAAATATCAATTGATGATGATGGGTCGAATAGATCTAAATTGGGAATTTAGGGTTCTTAAGAAAAAGAGAAGGAAACGAGAGACTGGAGGGAGAGGAGGAATGAGGTGTTATGTTTTGGAGGGAATGATTAGTAGAAGTCACTATCACCAAAATAAGGAAAAGTTAAAGTGGGTTTAATTTTGTCTTAATTGTTAGATTAGTTTGATAATTGAGTGACAACTAATGTAAGCTTTGGCTAGGTTGAATATAATTAATATTATTAATGTCCATATAAATGTAAATGGGAAACTTTGTTATGGCCACCAAAAATGGCAAATTGGAAGCTTGGTAAAGAATGGAGGAAGTAGTAGTAGTGAAGTATTTTATTATTAGAATTCAAGATGGGTAAAATCCCACCTTGTGTCCATTCTTCTTCCTTGTTCCTGCAACATTTCATATCTGTGGCCAGCCACTTTCTGTCCCAGTTCGAGTTTCTTCTTTCATTTCACAATTCTTCGGTTTTTCAATCGGCAGCAGTTAGACCAGTTTCTTGCCTAGGCCAGGGGGTTTAACAACCACAACTCAACATGTTCTTACTAAATTTTCTCTGGTCAACTAGTAACTTGAAGTAGTATATAATCTTGTCTTATGATGGATTCCGTTTCGAAAGATAAGAAGCTATTGATAATCGATAATGAATCTTGTATTGATAGAATTAGTGACTTGCCAGACCCAATTCTGTGCAAGATTATATCTTATCTACCCACTAAAAATGCTGTAGCTACTAACATCCTCTCCAAAAGACGGAATCAGCTGTACCCTTCTTGTATGATTTATCCTATTCATCTTACCTTCAAGGACACTGATTTGTATGGTGATTTTACGTATGCTGACGTCATCGATTTGATTCCCCATTTTACTCACTTGATGTGGAATCTATGAATCTTTCTTATCAAACTTCTTACATTATTGACAAGATTACATCTTGGGTTAGCACTGCTTTTGCAGCATCTCGGTGTTCAAACTCTAGTTCTTGAACTCAATCTCACTCCGGATGGTTCATTGGATGGGTTTGATACCCTCAATGGCTGCTCAACATTAGTGAGCTTGTCTGAGGTTGAATCGCAGCTGAGAAACAAAGTTGTTTGTTCCCGATAGTTTCAGTTTACCTAATTTTAACAAGTTACGACTTTACGGGGTAGAATTTTATGATAACAGGGAAAATTGCAGTTTTGGTCCTCTACGATTTTGGTCCAAATTATAGCGAATTATGCGAGTACAGTCCTCTTTCCATGTACATAGCGTTATAAATCGCCTCCAACTCATCAAATACAAGCCAATCAGTGTATTGATGAATGGTTATTTAATTTTGGGTGAAAAATTGACAAATTTCAAGAACTTGTCCCCCCCCATCATTAACCTTGTGATAAACCCTAACAAGTAATCCCCCAATTCATTTACTCCTCTCTTCTACTACCAATTCTCTTAGTATTCATAGATTAATAAGCTTTGTACATAGCTATTAAGCTCTGTTTACAGAGCTTATTTAGCTATGTAAAACATAGCTATTAAGCTCTGTAAACAGAGTTTAATCAACCTCTTTTTTACCGTAATAATGTCGGTAAAACACAGTGTCTTGTTTTTTATGAGAATTTTACATGGTGCTATGTTTAAAAGAAGTCGAATTGTGTATTGGGGGCTAGGGTTCTTATATTTTTGGGGATTTCAATTTGGGTGAGAAATTTTCACCCATTTCCGCCTAATTCGATACCAAACGAACGAAATCCTAAGGTTTATTCGTTTTTTAATTCGTCACTTAGTTCACGCTCCAGCTTGCATATAGAGGACCAAAATCGCTGGTAAAAAACGCCTTAATTCGCGTACATATAAAAATAGAGGACAATATATCTTTTGTTGAGGACCAAAACCGCAGAGCACTAAAACATAACAGATTAAAACTGCAATTTTCCCATGATAATGAATGATTATAGTGATGGTGCCTCCATCAATAAGTGTCTTAATGGCTGCCCCGTGCTTGAGCTTGGTTCATTGTGAATTTCACATCAATGAAGTTATTTTCATCCGGTCCAAGTTGCTCAAGTGCCTCAAAATTCATTCCGCCAAGTATGCTGGATTTTGCCTCGACCTGGATGCCCCGAATATTCAGGTGTTGATTTTTAGATTTTCTGCTACTAGAAGGCATCCTATCTCTAGTTTCAAGTTGCTCCACACAGCTCACACTGATACTCGAAGAGACACAAGTACAAATGAGTTCAATTTGTGTGACTCAAATGAAAGCCAAAATTTATGTTAGAGATTATATCAAACTAGGGGTCTCTTAGAGTATGCAATAACAGAAAATGCCCCCTTAGAGCAACAATTACATATTAGGTCAATCTCTGAGTTTTTTGGTTGACTATTGAGTATTTATGAAATTGTCATTAGCTCTAAAATGCAAAATCAAACATGGGCTTAGTATTTTTCAATATATTTTTAAAAAAAAAAATAATAAATAAAAAAATAATAAAAAAGTTACAAATGGTGGAACTGCTCAGCTCCATCATTCTGGGCGAAGCTCAGCTCCGCCACGGGTGGAGCTAAGCTCCACCATCTCGGCAGAGCTGAGCTCCGCCATTAATGGCGGAGACTGCTCCAATCGGAGCAGTTGATGCTCCGATTGGAGCAGGGCTGCTCTGATCGAAGCTCTTTGCTCCGATTGGAGCAGTTGTTGCTCCAATATATGCTTCTATGCTCCGATTGGAGCTTTTCTACTCCAATGGGAGCAGTTGAAGCTCCGGCCGGAGCAGTACTGCTCTGACCGGAGTAGTCAAAGCTCCGGCCGGAGCAGTTTTAGTAGTTTTTATTTTATTTCCAATTTCTTTTAGTTTTTTATTTTATTTTATTTTTTACATGTTTTCTTTTAAAATCCTAAGAATGTTTGTTTGTTAAAGAATCCAAAATTGTTATAGTAACTTAATTCTTCCTAATTCTCTAAAATTCAAATTCGTGGCCTATTTTGTAATTGATAATCTAAGGCTGAAAACTTCCTAAATGAAACTGATTTAAAATGAACGCGGCTAAATTAAGCAGTACTAAATAATTTTTTAGGCGAAGAAGATAAGATAGCTATAGCTTAAGTGATAAAAACATTGGTCATGTTTGAGTATCATTAGTCATGAAATTTTTTGTTAAAAAAAAAAACAAGAAGAAGAAGAAGTCATGAGTTTTATAATTTAATTAATAGGCCATGTTTGAGCAGTTGCTAAATTTTATTATTATTTTTTAATTCTTAATAGGGTCTAATTAGAAAGTTTCCCGCCTGAATTTGATGTTTTTCTTTTAATTCCGTCAAGCATCTTCAAACTTATTTTCTTCTTCATTCGATTTACTAATGTATATTTGTTCCCAACATCGCTCTCAATCTTTTTTCCTGAATTTACGAAAGCAACTTGAATTATTTTACAACATAATATATACAAGTTGACTTTGTGTTAATTAATATTAAAGGGTACCATCTTATTCTAAGATGACCAATAGAAAATAAACCAATAAGTATCTATTATCTTGGTATAAAAATGAACTGATTCAAACTAATTTCAGCTGAATTAAATTTATTTGTAATATAAAATGTAAATATAAATAAATAAATTTGAAAGCTTTCTAAATGAAATTGATTTAAAATGAACCGAGCTAAATTAAACGTTACTAAATAAGTTTTTAGGCGAAGATAAATAGTAGGTATAGCTTAAGTGATAAAAACACTGGCCATGTTTGAGTATCATTAGTCATGAAATGTTTTTTTAAAATAAAAAACAAGAAGAAGAAGAAGTCATGAGTTTTATTATTTAATACTCTTTAATTAATAGGCAATGTTTGAGTAGTTGCTAAAAAATTTTATTTATTTTATTCTTAATAATAGTGTCTAACATTTGGCAACAATGGCATTCAAAAATAATTATCAAATTATATATACATACTTGTGATTAGCAGCAGACTATGAGTAAAATGGCCAAGAAGACGATTGTTTTAGAGCAATGCCAAATAACACCGGCAAATTCAGAGGCAGAGTTTTCTCTCCCACTAGTATTTCTTGACATGAGATGCCATTCCATTCCCCTAAACCAAAGTATACATTTATTCCAGTTCCCTAACTGTTCAAGAGCCCAATATCTGGAAACAATTGTTCCTCATCTCAAAAAATCTATGTCCCTTGCTCTTGCCCATTTTCTTCCACTTGCGGGAAACATATTTCACAACACTAGTCTGGAAAAGAATCTTGTCATACGCTACGTACCTAATGATTCCGTTTCGTTCACTGTTTCTGAATCCGAGGCGGATTTACATCAACTGGCAGCAAATAGTCCTCGAGTTTCAGCAGATTTTTATGATCTGGCACCTGTTTTGCCACCAGCTATCCATACTGGAAGCTCCAGTTCATGCACAGTGTCCGCCTTCCAGGTCACTCTATTCCCTGGCCAGGGGATTTCCATAGCCTCTATAAGCAGTCACGTAGTGGTCGACTTCCAAACTCTTACAACGTTTCTTCAGTCATGGGCTTTGATTAGTAGAAAACTGATGCTACCGACAGTTCTAGACTCGAATACAGTCAGGGCCTGTTTGGAAGAAGCCAATTGTTTGCCTTGTTATGAAAGAGAGAATTTTGTGCGCATGACCAATGACGGATTGGGTTCCATATACTGGGATGAGGTGGTCACCAGAAGCCCTTCCCCAGTGGAATCTCTTCTCCCGAAACCTCCTGATACCAATCGCGTCAGGACCACTCTAATTTTGAAGAAGGAGGAGATTCTTAAACTCAAGGGTTTTTACTCTTCGCGTGTGTCGTCATTTGTTGGTGTGTGTGCTTTCATTTGGATTTGCTTTGTCAAATCAGATACTGAGGCAATTGCTGATGACGACGAGCCTGAAGCCTTGTTCTTCCCAGCTAGATGCCAGGGCAGAATATCAGATTTTCAAGTGGCAGAGAACTACTTTGGAAATTGCTTGGCACCTGTTGAGTTCGATTCAACAATAGTCGATTATACCTAATCACAAAAGCTCACAACACAACTAAACCACCAAGAACCAGCTGCACCAATCAAACACACACCCAAGCAACCAAAACAGAAGAACAACAGAGCAAGAACGATAAGCAAGAAAGACACAAGAGTTTAACGTGGTTCGGTTGTAAATAACCTACGTCCACGGAGATCACCAGCTTCCACTATATTATATCAATCCCAATTACAAGTCCTAACAGTGTGCAAGAAACAAGAACAAATCTGTCTCTCAAAGCTAGAACCTATAATCTATATAATATCACCCTTCGAAGTAGTCGAACCGGGTCTTCAAGCTGTGTTGTTATGTCTCCAGATCTGATTATGAGCATGCAGTAATCACCCCTTTATATAGCCTTCAATTTGCAGCTAAACCTAAAGGAATTCGAATAAGAATTGAATTCAAATAGGAATTGATTTCCTAATGGAGACAATTACCTTTTCCTAATTGCATTCGGAAACAGTTGTTGAGATAACACCTCACAACACCGATACTGGTGGAATTAAAACATGGGGAACTCAAGTCCAAGAACAGATTTGTGATGGCCGTGGAAGCGATTGGAAACCGGTAGAGAGTGCATGGAGGAGGCAAGGGAATCCTTAATGGAGCAGAGGATTGGCCGAAGCTCAAACAGTTATTCAGAAAGCGGCAGTTGTCGGTAGCAGGATCTCCCAAGTTTGACATCTATGACACAGATTTTGGATGGGGGAGACCTAACAAGTTTGAAGCTCTCAATACTGATCATGGGAATCGCATTACACTTTGCTCGTCTAGAGATTTTGAGGGTGGTCTGGAGATTGGGGTGTCTAAGCCACAGATTCAGATGGAAGTGTTTACTAGTGTTTTCAATCAGGTTCTTGGAGATTTCGTAAATGCTGCAGTTAGGTTGTAACAACTTTTGATTGATTTTGCATATGGAGATTTTGTAAAATCATAGTAATAATCTAGCTTTTAAATTACTTAGTTACTAGCATGTGTCATTTGCTAGATTAGTATTCATACTTCATATATAATTTCCGAAGAAAAATAAACCTACATCATCGCTTCTTTCCTCCCGGTGTTCATTTAGTCTGTCTTGCATATGAATTGTGATTGAGTGATGAATCAAACACACAGACAGAATTAATTAATAAGTACAGGTAGTAGTAGCAGTTGTTTCTTAATCCTAAGTTCCCAACAAACCAAATGAGAACCAAAACAAGAAATTAACCAAGATTCACCACATATCCAAGAACAATAGCCATTAGACCACATTGAAATGAACTCAATTGAGAAGCCTTTCTCCAATCTTGAAAGAAGCAAATGCATCAATGCAGGCATACTCAATCTGCTCCAAGCTCAGAG
This sequence comes from Plantago ovata, assembly GCA_028274465.1. Lineage (NCBI taxonomy): Eukaryota > Viridiplantae > Streptophyta > Magnoliopsida > Lamiales > Plantaginaceae > Plantago > Plantago ovata. The sequence goes on from CM051458.1 coordinate 2,687,943, forward strand.
TCCTGACTTCCCAGTTACTACAACACACGTGAATCGGCTTAGACATGGTCAGCCCCGCAAGCCTATTAGCCAGTTCTTTCAACCCTGGTTTCCTATAGAACTCACTCGGATAACGCTGCATCGCCAAGGCTTGAATGTCCACTGCATTAGCGCATGACAGCCCGTATTCCCTCCTCAGCTTGGAAACATCATCACCCACCTCGACTCCAACAAATGTCACATTGGAACGGCCGAGGAAACCCTGCAGTGACTGTGGGATGTAGTCCACATACATGAGCTGTAGGATCAGACACAACTATTTATACATTAATTGATCTCAAACAGGTCGTCCTTATCTCTCAAATGTTCACCTAACCATTCAGCAAAACCATACCGTACATCAAAACTCATAATTTTATATCACCCCGTAAGTGTTGGAAGTTTAAGCTCAATTTAAAATAAATGAGTCTAGAAGGGCCTACTTGAATGAAGAATATTATAGAGGGACCCAGATAAAATAAGAGATTGTGGAGGACTTACAGGAAAACTCTAGAGACATAAGAAGCTGCAAGGCGTTGATCATCATGAAAAGGCATGAAATTAATCCTGATTCCTGAAGATTCTAGAATGCTGGTGGAGAACTAAAACAACATGATTATGATTGAACCTTCAAGAATTCTCCAGCAAGGAGAAACGACACTAGTAGCTAGTAGTATAAATATATCTGTGATGGAATGTTTGTACTAGGAGGAGTGAATGAAACAAGCAGCAGCTTGAGAGTGATCAAGATAAGCAAGAGAGAAACAGAACAAAAACAGAGCATCAGCTCGTGAGTTTGAGTGAGTATTGTAACAAAATTGTTTTACTTTATTGTGTAAATAAATAAAAGTGAGATTTTTCTGTTGCGCCGAAATTATCAACTCTGGTACCTGAAGACGTTGAAATGTCCAACAAATTTGGCATCGGAGCTGAGTTGTTTGCAGTACCTAGAGGTATGTTATGTCACTTTCATCTAACTTTCAATTATGGCTTCCATATCGAATATGTTGCAGCCGCAAGTTCCGAAATTGGAGAAACATAACTATGGAAATTTGAGTATACAAATGAGAGTCTTGTTGCAATCACAAGACTTGTGGGATATAGTTGAAGCGGGATATGACTAGGGATGGCAGTTTGGGCTACCCGACCCAAGCCCGACCCGATATACCGGGCACAGGCCCGATCATTACTGGCCCATGGGCCGGGCTTGGGCTTATAGCTAGGCCCATGGGCCCCGAGCCTAACATCTTGGCCCGTAGGCCCAGCCCGAGCCCGGGCCGGCCCGTGAATATATATATGTTTTATATTTTTATATATGTCAATATGTATATATATCTATTGAATTTATAATATTTATACATTTTTATTATTAAATGATGTTGTACTTTATACATTCGTAATACTTTTCTATACTTATAAGATTTCAAGTGATATGCAATCATTTCATATACTATATTTTTTGTATATTTATATAATTTATAAAGTAATTTAATATTAACTAATTCAATATGTCAAATAAAGATGTTCATGATAAATTTTAAATGATATATGATAAATTTTAAATGATATAAAGTGATATCAAAATATTTGATATCAAGCAAAAAGATATAAATTAAATAGATTCATCATTCTACAAATACTACACTAGTACATAACTAAAAAAAGAAAAACATTTTGAATACTACATAAATGAAAAAAAAAAGCAAAATATTAAGGCCCGGCCCAAGCCCGACCCGGCCCATGACAGGCCCGGGCTTGGGCCTATTGTTCAGGCCCGGTCCGGGCCATGGGCCTGGTGCTACTCTTCCCGGGCCCGACCGGGCCTCTGAAAGCCCAGCCCGACCCATTGCCATCTCTAGATATGACGAACCTGCTTCACCGGAGGCCGAAGCCAGGTTGATGAATAATCAGAAGAATGCATTAAAGGAAGTGCGGAAGCGTGACAAAAGAGCGTTGTACGTTATTTATCAATGAGTAGATGAAACAACATTAGAAAGGATTAGTGCAGCAACTACGTCAAAGGAAGCTTCGGAGATTTTAAAAAATTCGCATACGGGCGTAGATAAAGCGGTACGTGTTCGACTTCATATTCTTCGAGCTGAATTTGAAGCATTGAGTATGAGCGAGTCAAAATCTGTTGGTGATTATTGCACGAGAACGTTGGTGCTCGTAAACCAAATGAAAAGGATCGGAGAACAAATCGAAGATGTCCGAGTTGTGGAGAAGATCTTGAGGTCGTTAACTGGGAAGTTTGAACACGTAGTCACGGCGATTGAGGAATCGAAGGACCTCAATACGATGACGGTGGACCAATTGCAAAGCAGTTTGTAGGTGCACGAGCAAATGATGAAGAAGAAGAGTTATGGGTCGTTGGAGAAAGCTCTAGAAGCAAAGATGAATCTGAATAAGCTGGAGCTTGCAGCATCTCGAGGAAGAGGCAAACATGATTATTATCGAGGCCAAGGAGGTTGAGCTTATCAACGAGAGGGAGGACATAATTACGACGCTGGTCAAGAAGTGTATGCACCACGAGACCGAGGTCAAGGACGCGGACGAGGCTATAGACGAGGCCAACCCAATCAATTATTGCTAAGTTGGCAGACTTTTGATAAAAGAAATGTTGAGTGCTATAATTGTCACAAGTTCGTACATTATAGCAATGAGTGTCGACAAGCGAAATTGAACAGAGGTCAGAAACAAGTAAGTTATGTAGAGACCAATATGTTTTGTTTAATGTCCAATTTTTTTTCTCCACCCAAACCTTTCGTGGTATTTAGAATTTTCCCGAACCTATCATAAAGTCTAAATTCCCCCCAAACCATTCGAAAAAGTTATAATTTTCCCCAAATCAGTTTAAAAAATAGTACTAAAAAATAAACTTTTATTTCATGAAAAATCAAAATAAAATCATTACGGACACATCTTATTCAAATTTAAAAACTAAATAAAAAAATTACTACATACTTTTAGAAAATGAAAAAGCAATATCAATTTCAATAATATATCAAAATTATAATTTTGATGTTTGAAATTGTGAAAAAGCGACATATTTCAATACAAACAAATAAAAACAAAAAAGGGACAATAAATCATAAATTTTGTTGATAAAATAAAATGAAACTCAAAACGGTAAAATAAATTTTTGTTTAACTTTTAATTTTTTTTTCTCATTCTTTTTGCATATGTATTTTTAATTTAATTTTGATATAGGGTCCATTGATTTTTTACACCCTCTTAGCGTCCCTAATAACGAAATGAACCACCTTAGTTTATTAATTATATTTTAGTTCAAAATCAACAAAAAATCACTATTCCAAAATTGAATTTTGATGGAACCAAACAAGCCTTAGTGTTTTCAAATAAAAAAGATAAATAATTAAAAGAAAATTTAATAAAATACTAAAATAATAAAATAAATTTTAAAGAACAAAAAACTTAACTAAAATAAAAATAAAAAAATTACTTTCATCATCCCCAAAGCTCCGGTACATGAATTTTTTCAGGTACCGGAGCTCACCATTAACGGTGGAGCGAGCTTCTCCACCGCTAATGGTGGTGGAGTAGCTTGCTCCACCATTACCGGCACCGGAGCTACGGTACTGGAAAAAATTCCTGTACCGGAGCTTTAGTGAAGAAGAAGATGGATGGATTTTGTTAAATATTTAATTTTTATTTTTATTTTATAATTCTATTTAGATTTTTTTAATATTTAAATTAATTTTTTCATTGAAAATATTTATTTTTCTTAAGTCATGTTTGGTTGGAAGGTGTTTAAAGTGGTGGTCAACTCGAATGGATTAAAGTGTAATTAATTTTGAACTGAAATGTAATTGATAAAACACAAATTGGTCCTTTTTTAGAGAGGCTTTCATAGTGAGCCCTTATAATCAATTTTCTCTTTTGAATATTATTGAGATTCATGCTATTTTTCATTTTCCAAAAAATATTTAATAATTTGTTTTTAATTTTTATACTTAATATTGAACGAGATGTGCCCCTAATGATTTTTAATTTAATTTTTCATGTAAGAATTTCTAGTTTTTACTACTTCTCCGGAAACTTTATAGTTTCCCACTTTATTTTTGTTGACTTTTCTATGTTTGATTTGATCGCAAATTAATAATAACTCGTTGTGAAAAAATAAATTTAAAAAATTATATGACAAAAATATACTTCTTATTTGTATAATATAACTTTTAAATTTAATTTTTTCGTAATAAATTATGATTAATTTGAGGTCAAATTAGAAATAAAAAAATCAACAAAAACAAATTTGAAACTATAAAGTTTTCGGAGAAAGTATTATTTAATTAATTTGGAGAAAATTATAACTTTCCGAAAGATTTGGGGGAGTTTAAATTTTATGATAGGTTTATGGGAAAAATTTTAATTCCACAGACGATTTGGGTAAAAAAAAAAGCAAAAATTGGCCCTTTGTTTAAATATTAGGTGACGAATTCATTGTCTTGTCGGCCTGCTAAAATAAATTGATATACAGAGATGCAAGTTACGTTGGAAATTGTTTATGTGTGCTTACATGAGTAGCAGGTGAGACTACGTGGCTCAAATGATATGCATATGTTAATCCGATCCCATACCTACCACAAATCTGGATGTGAAGCAAGACTCCATACCTACCACAAATTAGGATGCAATATTAATATATAAAATTGATTATAAGGGCTCTCTATGAAATACTCTCTGAAAAATTATCATTTTGTGTTATTAATTACATTTTAGTCCAAATTTAATGACATTTTAGTCCATTTGAGTTGACCACCACTTTAAACACCTTCCAACCAAACATGACTACGAAAAATAAATATTTACAATGAAAAAATTAATTTAAAGATTAAAAAAAATCTAAATAGAATTATAAAATAAAATAAAAATTAAATATTTAACAAAATCCATCCATCTTCTTCTTCATTAAAGCTCCGGTACCGGACTTTTTTCCAGTACTGGAGCTCCGGTGCCGGTAATGGTGAAGAAAGCTACTCCACCACCATTAACGGTGGAGCAGCTTGCTCCACCATTAATGGTGAGCTCCGGTATCGGAAAAAATTCCTGTACCGGAGTTTTGGGGATGATGAAGGTAATTTTTTTATTTTTATTTTAGTTAAGTTTTTTGTTCTTTAAATTTTATTTTATTATTTTAGTATTTATTAATTTTTCTTTTAATTCTTTATCTTTTTTATTTGAAAACACTAAGGCTTGTTTGGTTCCATCAAAATTCAATTTTGAAATAGTGAATTTTTGTTGACTTTGGACTAAAATGTAATTGATAAACTAAAGTGGTTTATTTCGTTTTTAGGGACGCTAAGAGGGTGTAAAAAATCAATTGACCCTCACTATTAATATTATTACTCCCTCCATCCCACCACCGAAAAATATACTTCATTAATTAACTTAATTTTTTCGATTAACAGTATTCAACTTTAATTTTCAGTTATTGTTACGAGGGGCGAAGTCAGCCCATCCTAGCCTTCGGTGTAGCACAGGTTAAGTTTTGAAAAATGAAAGTTTTTTATGGTTTAAATTTGAAGATTTTATGATTAGCACATGCCATATTTGTCTTATATGTTATGTTTTGCCTATGTTTACTTATAATGGTGACAAACACAAAATATGAAGATTAGGATAAATTATATATACCAAATGTATATTATAATTAATATAATTTTATTTAACTATGGATTAGCACAAGGTGAAAATAATATATAGTTTCGCCCCTGACTCTTAACTATATAATGATAAAGTATTTAATGAAAATATATTAAGAAAATTTAAGTTCTATATTTTCATAATATAATTTTGTTAAATATTTAATTATTATGGTTTAACAATAATAATTGGAAGTTAAAGTTGAAATTTATTAATCGAAAAAAGTCAAAATAGGACAATTATGGTGGAAGTGGGGAGTATTATTATTATTATTATTATTATTACTATTAATTAATATGCGTCTCTTGCGACGAAACCGGGCCAAAATAAATATATATCACATGATGATGGTGTTCATGAATATCCACGTACTGAAGCATTTAATTTGTGCATGACTCACACCTGTTTAATTTATTATGGTCTCATCTTTGTCTAGCGTTATAAGTTACTGTATAACCAATTTTGTTCTTTATTATCTCTCTAGCTAGCTCTCAACTTCAGCTCCGATCCAATCATCTATGGAACACCTTCATGTTTTCTTCCTTCCACTGCTAGCTCATGGCCATACCATCCCAATGTTTCGCATGGCCCAACTTTTCGCCTCACGAGGCGTAAAAACCACCATCATTTCCACCGCAACATTCACCAAAACCATGAACCCATCACCACCTAATGTGAACATTATCACAATCAACTTCCCACCAAAGCAATCCACATTGCCTGATCACGTTCAGACTATCGAACAAGGATTCTCAAGTCCGTTCTTATTACCAAAGTTCATAAAGGCCCTGGATTTACTCCAAGAGCCGATTGAAAACCTGATCAAAGAGCTCAACCCTACTTGTATCATTTCGGATATGTTCTTTCCGTGGACTGCAGACTCTGCAGCCAAGTTCGGCATACCACGGCTGAGTTTCTGCGTAACAAGTTTCTTTGCTGCATGTGTTTCGGAGGAAATAATGCAGCATAAGCCGTTCAAGAACTTGTCACCTGATGATCATGATTCGCTTGTACAAGTGCCGAATCTGCCACATAGGATTATGCTTACTAGGTCACAAGTACCACCTAATTATTATGCAGAGGCGGTTGTAGAAGATGACTTATCCGGGTTTATGAAACGGGTTATGGACTCGGAAAAGAGAAGTTATGGAGTTGTGTTTAACAGCTTCTATGAGCTCGAACCTGATTATGTTGATCATTACAGGCATGTATTGGGTCGAAAGGCGTGGCACATAGGTAAGGGCCCGTTATAATGCACAAAATTTTTTAATGCCGGAGCAATTTGTATATTTTTGTTAATGATGATCAAATTACAAATTTATTATAAAGAGAGAAATTTTCCCCAACAATTTGCAATAGCCATAGATAAGAGTGGTAATTTGGACAGGTCCAGTCCAATTCACTAAATCCATATTTCGGCCCTGTCTAATTTGGTCCAATTTGTTAAACTGGACCCAATCTGGACTGGGCTGGATGGAATTTAACCCAGGTTCCAATTTGTTTTCTTCTTTTTGTCCTCTTCTTTCTTTCATGTGGCTATAGGGGTTGTTTTCCTGATTTTATTTCCTCTTAGACTCTTATAATTCTTATAATAATAATATTAAGGTTATGTTTTTTCGTTTAAAATTTTATTATTTTCAATTTAGTTCATATCCGGTCTGCTTAATCATATTTTATACCACAATTCAGTTCAATTATATTCAGGTGAAGAGAACATAGCCTAAGTTGTTGCTAACACTGCCTTAATCTTCGTAGTTGAATTGGTGTAAATTTGAAGTTTTTTTTTGTAGGCCCGTTTTCGTTGCAAGAGACAGAGCGAAAAGTACAAAATGGAACAACATCATCATCCGTCATCGATGAGTGTGAATACTTAGCTTGGTTGGACTCAAAAAAGCCTAGTTCGGTTGTTTACGTGTGTTTTGGTAGCATGGCATGCTTTACGCCGGCCCAGTTACATGAGATTGCAAATGGACTTGAAGCCTCAGCCCATGATTTCATATGGGTAGTCCGGAAGAGTTTGAATAATGAAGACAACAATGAGGAAGGGTTGCCTGAAGGATTTGAGAAGAGGATGGGGAATAGATGTTTGATTATAAAGGGGTGGGCCCCACAAGTGGTTATTTTGGATCACCCTGCAATTGGCGCTTTTATGACGCATTGCGGGTGGAATTCGACACTCGAAGGAGTATGTGCTGGTGTGCCTATGGTCACGTGGCCACTTTTTGCGGATATGTTTTTCATGGAGAAATTGGTGACTGAGATTTGGAAAATTGGAATTTCTGTTGGTAATAAGAAGTTGCAACTTCCGCCATGTGAAGGTGTCTTATCGGATGCGGTGTCTGTGGCCGTGCAAAAGGTTATGGGGGGCAACGCGAACTCCGGACTGAGAAATCGTGCAATGCATTATAAGGATATGGCTAAAATTGCAATTGGTGAAAATGGATCTTCTTATAAAGAGTTGAGTGGTCTATTTGAAGAACTAATTGCCTATAAACCTCCCCGAGAAGGTTAAATACTACTAGAGCGAAGTTTTGAATAAGATTTTGAGTTAGTTTTCAGGACAATAGATCGAGTGCACTACCTGTCTTAAAATTTTATAAATCAAATTTTGTTGTAAGTTTGTAATTATATTGTCATGGCTCATGAGTTTATTACATCACGATGTTGCAATAAAGAAACCTACTATGTATTAGATTATCTTCACAATTTTTCGATCGTTCGGATCAGTTCACAATTGGGCAACTAAATTCGATTTGGTCGACTTAGAAGTTCGGTTTTTAAAGTCACATATGGAGGCATTCTAGGTAATTCATACAGAAACCTACTATAATTCTCTTCCGAGACAGCAAACCAAACAGGGAAATGAGATTTTCCAGATTCTCGGTTCACAAATCACAAGTGTACCAATTAGCTGCCAAATAAGGGAATTGCCCACATTTCCATTGATTAAGGCAAGGAAATGATTTTATGCAATTCACATGGGAAAGTTTTGCTAATCATTCCCACATGTAACCAAGCACTCACTTAGAAAGCTACAATTGGAATGGAGGAAGTATATAGTACGAAGAAAAGAAAATGAGTGGGGGAAACTGCTCCCTCTCAGCTTGCATTGCCTTCGCCCCTGAACGCAAATAACAAACACACTTAACTGCCTTTTCACCTCTAAAATTAGGTTTTTAGTGTTTGGTAATACTCGTATTGCTTTTGCTGTTTCTTCTCTAAACTTCAACAGAAAAATGATGTAGCTCAAAAGCACCATCGTCTAGGCGTTATAAACCGCCTATTCATCCCCTAATTAGCGTACATATTGTAAGATGCGATGCTGGATAGGATAGATATATCATCCATATAGCCATAGTAAGATACGATGCTGGATAGATGCATAATGTATGATAAGCTAAAAGGGCACTATGAAAAACTGGTATGCAATTTGATGTGCTGGGTCTTCGTTAGAGTTTATGAAGAGATGTTTGTTGATGTTATGATGTACTTGGATCCTACGTGGATATGCTTACTTATCGGTTTTGGTAGTAAAAAATAAATTATCTCTTTGTTCCTAAAACTTTACTTGAATTTGGTGTGCACCCTACATGAACAAGTATAATCTCCTTCATCAATAATTAAGTTATAAAGTAGCTTTTGTTTTTCAGATAATTACTCGTACCACCCACCCCTGTTACTTGACCACGCGCTGCATCCGAACCCCATTAGATCAAACAATTACATCTGAATTCAAAATCTAAAAAAATATATTTTTCTTTAAATCATCCAAACAAGGTGAAAGAATGTAGGATCGGTATAACTTGCTTTAGATACAAAATACTTCAGCCAATAACGAAGATTGACTACGGGTTCAGTGAACACCTACGTCAACCTGCAGATTAACAAACACAGATAATATATATATAATAAAGCACAACGGAAAGTAAAGAAGAACCTGTGTTTGGTATTTTTCAAGCAGCTTTTGTAAGCTTGCTCGAATGCCCAGTCAAGGCAGAAAATCAACTAGAAAAGATTTTGTTCGTACAACGCTGTATACTCTCAATATCTATTCTAGAAAAACAACACTAGTCACCTATAAGATGATATAGAAACCAATCTATCTATTCTACCTTCAATACGTTGTTAGAGAAGTCTAGAATATAAACTAAACTAGTGTAAAAGACACAAATAAAACTATAAAAACTATAACTCCATAAACTGAACTTTCGGCTCTTGTGTCGTGTCTCTCTCTTCTGTCGACGCTCCATATATATAGTGATAGATAAGGCTTGTTCGAAATCCTTTAGGAAGCGTGTGAATGAATCTGGACATTTAGATCTTCAGTCTTCTACTAGGAAACGTCTTCTTCATGTAAGACTCCTTGTCCTTTTAGAACTTGATCTCCTTTTAGAGTTCTTCCTTGAATAAGTCTCTTCCTTCTTGAATTCTGATAGTTCCCAGGTGCTAATAAACTTCCTGCACAAGTAAAACAACTACAACTGTGGAACAGTTAGTGTTAGAATAGGTAAAACAATAAAAGACGATAAAGTGCTCTGTTCCCAGTAATACGGGGTTGAGTGAACCTCTAGGTAAACCTATAGGTCAACCTCCGTAAAACAGCAACACTTACAATCTCCCCCTTTTTGCCTATTCTACACATCACTAAACCTGCACAGTTAGATCAATGAAACATAACTAATGCAGCAAAACTAACTATAGCTTAGTACTTAAACACATGCAGAAATACTACTTAGCCTTAGGATCAAACTACTTGTCAGAATTATATTACAATCAATTAGAGACTTCAAGGAACATTCTCCTTGGCAAAAGAAATTGTTCAGAAGAAAATCAAAAGGAAACAAAAGGATAAAAGTCTTAAACCAGATTCCCTAGCAATAAAATTGGTTAGAAAATCTCGTGTTCCAGTCATATGACGAGAACACCCACTATCAAAGTACCATGTACCTGCAAGGTCAGAATCAACAGCAGCTAGAACAACATTTCATGTAAGGGAAGGATCTTGTGGATTATCAGTAGACGAACTAGATGATTCTGCAGAAGGGGGGTTGACTGGGGGGTTGGGCAACTCTACAGGCAACTCCTCTTTATTATCCTATTTCTTCTAAAAAGTTTTATGATAACGACGGCAATAAGGTTTGATATGACCTTCATCGGAACAAAAACTGCATACATAAACTTTTTTCTTTTTAGAAGAAGTATCACCAGTATCCTTATCCTTGGCTCCTTTACCCTTGGTTTTTTACGCCTTGGGCTTAGGTTCCTTAGACTCAGTTACTTGTGGTTTTACAAACTTAGGACCTTCAGTAAAATATGAATCAGAAGTTCTTTGTTTCAAAGGATAATCTAAACCAGTGGTACCAATATTACCAAGACCTAAACATGCATCTAGCTTAACAGAAGAATCAGTAAAACTTGCAAGTATACGCTCAGATTTAGCAAGTTTCTCACTTACAGTGTGAAGGGCAACATCCCTTTTTGTGACTGCAACTTCAAGGCTAGTAATCACCTCTTTCATGCTGGAATTCTCCTTGGTTAGTGCATCGATGGCTTTCTTTTGCTGGCTGCAAATAGCTAGCTAGGAGCTTATCATACAAGTTATGAATCTCGGCCAGGTCTTCTGAGATTTGATCGTCTACATCATTGACATCCTCTTCCCCTGCATCAGAACTAACAGAACTATGTAGACAAAAAATATCATGTGAGTTATCAGATACCTGAGAGGGTGTTGAGGCCGGGATTGTGTCAACCTCTGGTGCAACCTCTTCAAGCGACTCACAAATTACAGCTCTTAGTGCTATAACATCTGTTTCTTGTTCTGCTTCTTCAGGTTCCGCATCTTCTTTTTCATCATCGGAGTCAGTCGTAACCCAGTTCACCTTTAAACCCCTTTGTCTCCTAAAATTAGGGCATTCATTCTTATAGTGGCCCCATCCTTTACACTCTCTACATTGGATAGATTCACGATCTCTGGGGTTTGAGGAAGATGTGGAAAAGTCTTTCTTGTGGGAAGAGCTGGAGTAACTACCTTTGGAGGGATATTTGGATGTGGAGCTTTCTAACTTGTAGTTTGGTTTGGCATTGCTATACTTAGACAGTTTCTTAAGCAAAGCATGAGACTTTTGAATGATATAGGCTTTGGAATGTTCAGGGTCAAAATAATTGATATCTATCTCCTTATCGCTAGCTATGTCAGAAACTTTAAAAACATTGGATTTCCTACCATAGTTTTCTTCCTGAGACTGGAGATGAAGTTCAAAATTTTTCATGATGTTCATTAGGGAATCTAAGCTCATCGTTGCTAAATTACGACTTTCTTCAATAGCAGATATCTTGATATTGAACATAGGAGGTAGGGATCTAAGGGCTTTATTTACTAGGACTTTGCTAGCCATGGGTTCACCAAGGTTATGAGATTCATTAGCAATATCCAAAATTTTAGTAAAATAAGTACCTATGTCCTCATCTTCCTCCATGCGCAGTAATTCAAACCTGCTTTGCAAAAGTCTAACCCTGGTTGCCTTCACAATGGCTTTGAAGAGTCTCCCAGGCTGCATGAGCATTAGCACAATTCTACACAAGTTTAAACATATGCACATCGATCCAAGAAAAAATAACATTGAGAGCTTTTTCATTATTAGTAGCATTAGTTTTCTCCTCATCGGTATAGTCTTTGAAATCCTTAGGCAGAACGTCATTGTTCTTGTCCTTTTCCTTCATGGGAGGCACATAAGCTACTTCACAGGCTCTCCAAACACCTGCATCCAAAGACTTAAGATATGTCCGCAATCTTAATTGCCAGTAACCATAGTTAGCTCCATCAAGTACGGGTAACCTTCCAAGGTTAGGATTGGCTGAATCCATCGTAAGTACCTAAAACAATTACTTTAAGAAAAGTAACAAGCTCTAGATGCCAATTGAAAGAATGTACGATCGGTATAACTTGCTTTAGATACAAAATACCTCAGCCAATAACGAAGATTGACTACGGGGTTCAGTGAACACCTACGTCAACCTGCAGATTAACAAACACAGATAATATATATATATATAATAAAGCACAGCGGAAAGTAAAGAAGAACCTGTGTTTGGTATTTTTCAAGCAGCTTTTGTAAGCTTGCTCGAATGCCCAGTCAAGGCAGAAAATCAACTAGAAAATATCTTGTTCGTACAACGCTGTATACTCTCAATATTTATTCTAGAAAAACAACACTAGTCACCTATAAGATGATATAGAAACCAATCTATCTATTCTACCTTCAATACGTTGTTAGAGAAGTCTAGAATATAAACTAGTGTAAAAGACACAAATAAAACTATAAAAACTATAACTCTATAAAACTGAACTTTCGGCTCTTGTGTCGTGTCTCTCTCTTCTGTCGACGCTCCATATATATAGTGATAGATAAGGCTTGTTCGAAATCCTTTAGGAAGCGTGTGAATGAATCTGGACATTTAGATCTTCAGTCTTCTACTAGGAAACGCCTTCTTCATGTAAGACTCCTTGTCCTTTAGAACTTGATCTCCTTTTAGAGTTCTTCCTTGAATAAGTCTCTTCCTTCTTGAATTCTGATAGTTCCCACGTGCTAATAAACTTCCTGCACAAGTAAAACAACTACAGTTGTGGAACAGTTAGTGTTAAAATAGGTAAAACAATAAAAGACGATAAAGTGCTCTGTTTCTAGTAATACGGGGTTGAGTGAACCTCTAGGTAAACCTATAGGTCAACCTCCGTAAAACAGCAACACTTACACAAGGCCTTATATATATATATATATATATATATATATATATATATATATATATATTGCAAATTAAACTCTTCTTTTTCTCTCTTTTTCTTTTTAACTTTTTTTTTTAATTCTTTCTTCTCCGGTACCGGAATAATTGTTCCGGCACCGGAATCGGAGCTGTTAAACAGCTCCACATCGGAGCTGTTAACAGCTCCTAATCGGAGTTGTTTATTGCTGCAAATCGGAGTTGTACAAGTTTTTTTTTTTTTTTTTTACTTTTTTTTAAAAGTTTTTTTTAAGATTATTTTGAAATATAAAGTTTGTTTAGGATTACTTTGTAATAAAATTTGAGAATATTTTGAAATTTTTAGAAGTTATGTGTATTATGTATAATTATTTAGTCCTAATTTGATAAATTTGAAAACATTTGAGGCAAATGTGTGATATATTAAAATTTGAGTTGTTTGATCCAAGTCAAAATTATAAATGTTTTGGGTTCAGATGTAATAAAATAAATCTAACAGGTAATACAATGTAATAGTTTGATCTAAGAGGGTCTATATGTAATAAGAGACATTTAGTTGGGTAGTGGGTACTATATGAAATGGACCCTTTCTTTTTTAACCGGAGCGACGATCAATAATGGTTTCCATTTTCCATAATTAAGTTATAAAGTACTCATCTGTCCCGCTCATTTTTTACGTATTTCTTTTTAGGCCGTCCCAATCAATTCTTTACGTTTCTATTTTTGGAAGGTACCCCACATACCATTTATATTACTTTAATCATTGTCCCCACATTCACACTTTAATTTAATCATTTTTCCCACCACTACCATTTAAATATTCACCCACATTCCATTCTATATTAATAAATCACTATCAAACAAAACCTCTCATTAAAAACCGTGTAAAAAGTAAACGTAGGCTTCTCACCGGGACGGAGGGAGTAGTATTTTTTTATTTTAATAAATGAAGCAGATTATCAATTGCGCTACGCTTTTTTGTCATCATAAAGTAGCTCTTTAGAAATAAGAAAAAACAGATACCAAGAAAAAAAAAGGTTGAAAAAAAAAGAAGCAAATGTTTAATAGGAGGGTAATTTGTTCTAAGCAACTAAACTTTCAACATTCAAGAGTAAAAACAAGTACATGACAGCAAAAATCAATTTTCGGCAAGAAGCAAAAACAAAATCAATGCCCGTAATATCTTCATTCATTTTGTGACTAACAGTGTTTCAATTAATATGCAAGTAAAATTTAATTAAAGGTACATAGGAGCAGTACAAACACTAAAAAGACTCATGGCCTTCACCGTATTCAAAGAAATGTATACTGTATGTGAGGTGTTATCTCAACATACAGCAGAAGACTGGTGTTAAGCAAGGTGTTGAGCAACTCCGTGGATAACTCCTGTTTCCGAATGCAGTCAGGAAAAGGTAATTGTCTCCATTAGGAAATCAATTCCTATTCGAATTCCTTTAGGTTTAGCTGCGAATTGAAGGCTATATAATTAAAGAGGTGATTATTGCATGCTCATACCAGATCAGGAGACATAACAACACGGCAAAGAAGGCTTGTTCGACTACTTCGACAAGTGATATATTATAGATTATAGGTTCTAGCTTTGAGAGACAGATCTGTTCTTGTTTCTTGCATATTGTTAGGGACTTGTAATTGGCGTTGATATAATATAGTGAAGCTGGTTGATCTCCGTGGACGTAGGTTATTCAGAACCGAACCACGTTAAATCTTGTGTTCTCTTTTGCTTATCGTTCTTGCTCTCTGTTTCTGGTGTTGTGGTTGCTTGCGTGTGTGTTTGATTTGGTGCAACTGGTTCTTGGTGGTTTAGTTGTGTTGTGAGCTTTTGTGATTAGGTAGAATCAACTATTGTTGAATCGAACTCAACACTGTACGACCTCGATACAACCACGTGTCATGCCTGTACCAAGGAGATAACACGACTCACAACATGAAATATTTCATAGGCATGATTAGTTCATTCAATTCTTGTAATTCATTTTCAAATCTTGTACTTCTTCCGTCCCGATCAGTGTTTCCCATTTCGTTTGTTGACTGTTTTTCGGACAAAAATTACTACTAAATTACAAAAAATTCAAACCAATTATATATAAAAAGTATACCATTTATACTAATTTAATATAATTTTTATAATTTTTTTCGTCGATATAATATAGAAGTAATTTATAATCGAAAAAAGTTAACAAAACGAAATGGGAAGCATTGACCGGGACGGAGGAAGTATAATAAAAGTGACACAATGCCATGTATAGTTTCCCCGACCTTAAATTCTTTTGTTAATGAAAGATGTTGATAATGCCAGGACAGTTTAATTTCTTCCTGCCAAAGCAATTCAACAACCGCCAACTTATACTGATCTACTTTGTACATATTAAAGCACAAGTTACATTATATTTAACGTAAGGTTGATCGAGTAGGATATACAAGGTATGTTAATTGGAAAGGGTAAAGTTTGCAAGTTATGTAACTGTTGGATGAAAATTCAATTCTTTCCGGGGAAGGCATATTTTCGAGGATGCAAGGAAGTTCTCCACGGAACATACTATTGCTCAATATGAGTAAGAGTGAAAATGTGGAATTCACACTGTAACAAATAAAATTGCACAAATGAAATTTTATTGATTTTAAATATTTAAGTTTACAATCTCTACGAATCCTCCGATTCGACTCTTCAAGAAATATCTAGAACTTGACTTTTGAGAAGTTGAGCGACTTTGATGCTTCGGTCTTCTCTTGGCGTCGACTTGGAAGTTTGGATTTGTTGACTCAACGGTCTTCGCAGCTTGTTCTTGAGACGTCGCTTTGACTTGCTTGAAGTTGGCAGTTGACGCTTGTTAACTTCTTGGATTTGTTGATTCAAGGGCCTTCGCAGCTTGTTCTTGAATCTTCACTTGAAGTTGGTGGCGATCGCTTGTTAACTTCTTATTCACTTGATGGATGTCGTTGACTTCGTTTTGAGCTTCTTTATTTGTGTATGTCTCTATCTTCTTCAAGGGCTTTGTGCTTGATCTTGATTTGGATGGAGGATTTGATTTGAGTGTGTTGATTAAAGGGCCTTCGCAGCTTGATCTCTAACTTCACAGGGGTTTGACTTGAACGGCGTCAATGCAAGGGCTTGTGCTTGATCTTGGATTGAACGTCAGGTCTTGAGTTTGATCTTCGTGAACGAACACGTCTTCAAGGGTCGTAGAGACTTGATCTTGAATCTGGAACGTACGTTGCTTCGATCTTCGAGCGAGTGCCTCCACGAGCTTTTGCGTTGGAGTTCGATCTTCTGTTGTTGCTGCAAGTGTCTCCGCGACTTGTTCTTGGAGCTGCCTTCGCCTTCTTGAAAAACTGGATTTGTTCTTGCTTGGAAAGATGCCTTCGATCTTCTTGTCTTGTTGTGGAATTCTTCAATTCTGTTTAAGCTCTGGCTTCTGGTTTCTGAATTGTGAGCTCTGAATTGTGACTTTTGGTGGAGAATGAGCTCCTTATATAGGTGAGGAAAAAAAGAAGGATCAATTCTGATTGGTTGATACAGATTGGATCTTATCTGTATTTTCTTCTAGCAATTAATTAATAACTGCATCAATTTGATGACATGGCGCAATCCTATTGGTGGAACTGCAACTTCTATTTCACATCATTATTTTATGTGAAATAATATGATTTATTCCACATTTTCCACATGGCACAATTTGATAGGCCAGAAATAGACATTTTAAAATCAACTAAAAAATCTATAATAATTAGAATTTAATTTAGTAAAATTCCAATTATACATAAAAAATTTAATTTAGTAATTTTATTAGACACAAAATTTATGTGTCTACACACACAAACATATTGTAGGTTTCTATTGTCTAGTTCCAAGACATGTGTAAATCTACACACTAGAAAATGGAATCACTTTGAGTACCTCGATCGAGCAAATTAATTTTTTGGTTGATTTAGTTTCACCATGCTAATATCAAGATGCCTGAGCAATGAAAGACGAGACATATATACACCCATGTGAAATCCTCGACAATGAGTTGATGAAAACCGTTACGACCGAGACCATGCGTCCATGCACACTCAACAATAAAAGATTGCCTAGATGATGTGGAACACTTGAAAGAGATATGAAGATGTTGGAGTTAGTACATTGACCCAATAAATGAGGGGATAGGGCTGTATGGAAAATCAAATGCTTGGAGTCCATAATGGAAGATTCACTTTTATGAAACGAAAACATAACTACCCTACTATTTTAGCACATTATAACTTCAAATACACAATTATGACCTATACCAACTTTATAACTTCAAATAAATCTAAACCACTTTATGTCTCCGTCGGGATTCCAACTCTGACATCTCATGTGCTATTTCAACACCCTTACCACAAGATCACCTTATTATTACTCCCATGATTTAAGAAACTTTAGACATAGTATATGTAACTGAGATATAGCATGGATGTTGCTTTTCATTGAGAAATTATACATAGATCACTTATATATTTCTCATTCTGTTGTAAGTTCTATCTTTTGATTTACACCGTATCAGTGATCTTGAACTTACATTATAGTCACTACCCACCAATCACAATTTTTACAAGTCTAAAGACTATGGGTTTAGGGCTATCTGCAAATAAATCTCTAGATAATTCTTGTAGTCTCTAGAAATTATAAATGCTTGGAAAAAAGAGGGTATATTGACGGATGTAGATCATGGAATGACTTGAATATTGATCTCTATTATACACTGAGGAGTTGGTTATGTATATATTGGCTCTTGAGTATTTTTTTTCCATTTGATTATCAATCAAATACAGCAGCTCTGACATTCTTGTAAAATTTCTCTTTCTAAATACTATTCTCTCCATTCCACTTGAAACTTCCTACTCTAAGTGTGAGCACAGTGTTTTAAGATAAATGTGTATAATTGGAGTACTATTTGAATAAAGAATAAATATGGTGGGTATGTTATTATTATAGTAGTAAATAATGAATAAAAAATGGAATTTGAACTTGTGAAATTGTACATATAATTGATGGTTAGGGTATTGATTACAACAAATATTTCCATTTATGGAATGAGAACCTTCTAAAGAAACGCCCACAATGGAAAAACAGGAAGCTTTAGAGGGAACAGGGAGTATTGTTCTTACGCACTTACCAAATGAACTAGTATACTCTCTTTCTTTTTGTTGTTCTTACGTAGGGATGGCAATGGGCCGGGCCGGGCCGGGCTTTCAGAGGCCTGGTCGGGCCCGGGGACACTAGCACAAAGCCCAGGCCCGGCCCATGGCCCGGGTCGGGCCTGAACAATAGGCCCAAGCCTGGGCCCGTCATGGGCCGGGCCGGGCCTAAGGTTTTTTCAAAAAAAAAATCTTTTTTTTTTTTTCAAATATTTAGTTATCAAAATGTCTTTTTTTTTTCAAATTTTTATTTATGTAGTGTAGTATTAGTTGAGTGATGAATCTATTTAATAGATATCTTTTTGCTTGATATCAAATATTTTGATATCACCTTATATCATTTGAAATTTATCATGAACTTCCTTATTTGACATATTCAAATTAGTTAATATTAAATTACTTAATAAATTATATAAATATACTAAAAATATAATATATAAAATGATTGTATATCACTTGAAATCTTATATGTATAGAAAAGTATTACAAATGTGTAAAGTACAACATCATTTAATAATATAAGTGTATAAATATTATAAATTCAATAGTTATATATATATATATATATATATATATATATATATATATATATATATATATATATATATATATATATATATATATATATATATATATATATATATATAAAACATAAATCTTATATATAATCATGGGCCGGGCCGGGCTCGGGCCGGGCCACGGGCCAAGATGTTAGGCCCGGACCCGGGCCCATGGGCCTAGCTATAAGCCCAAGCCCGGCCCATGGGCTTCTCTTGGCCGGGCCTGGGCCCGGTATATCGGGTCGGGCCCGGGCCGGGTAGCCCAAATTGCCATCCCTATCTTACGTACTTACAAAACAAACTAGTCTACTGTGAATCCAGAAAAGCTGAACAATAGAAGTTTCATCCCATCACCGGTTTGTCCTACCACTAATTCAAAACAAAATTTAATCGTTTATGTCCAGTCCAAAACTGCATGGATGAAGAAGATAACTCAACTTCTGTTCGAACTCATGTAGAGTAGCAACCAGATGCATTTGCTGATACGACAACTTATGTTGGTCGAACTCATGTGGACCAGCAACCGGATGCATTTGTTGATACGACAACTTCTGGTCGAACTCACGTAGAGCAGAAACAAGATGAACCATTTGTTGATACGACACATTCTGGTCGTACTCGTGTAGAGAAGCAACAAGATGCACTATTTGCTGATACAACTTCTGGTCGAACTCATGTATAGTATCAACAAGATGAACCAGTTGCTCATAAAACTTCTAGTCGAAATCAAGTAGAGCAGCAACAAGATGAACCATTTGATGTACGACACATTCTGGTCGAACTCATGTAGACCAGCAACAAGATGAACCATTTGATGTACGACACATTCTGGTCCAACTCATGTAGAGCAGCAACAAGATGAACCATTACGTCGAATGGAGAAGGATGTGGATAACGACCCTCATACAACCACCATTCAACTGGAATTCCATGGAGTAGCAAGAGTTCGATTGGTTAAGTCCGATTGGTTAAGGCATGAAGTAATGAGTGGTGCTCTATATAGTGTTGTTAATATACTGTAAATCTGCAGGTTAAAATTTCCCAGGTCTATAGTACTTCAGTAAATCTTGAAGATGCCTCGTTCTCTTGTCACTACAAGTTGCCGGCTGAAGTGGCACATTGGCTAGCTCTCCCCTTTACTCCTTGTATCATCGCTTATTCTTTATTTCTCTTGTCACTTAGTTCTCTTTTGTTTTGTTGCTCTCTTTATTTAGAGCTTGTTGTAGTTGTTAAAATTTAAAGGTTATGTAGTCTCTTTGGTTATGCACTTGTCTGATGTGTGTGCTAACTGTATGTAATTTTCTGAGTGTTTTTTTCATTTGAGAGAGAGAGAAATAGGCTGTGACACTAGTTCAACAAAAGAGAAAGGAAAAGTAGTAAAATAAGAGAGGGTCGAGTGTTATTTTTTCTAGTTCATTGTCTTTTCTCCAGGATTTGCTAGTTTGATTGCGCAGGCCATTCTGGGAACTAGTTCACAATTTTCGTTTGGCCCCACATCTTGACCTACTGTTTTTGGTAGCTGTTTATGCTGTTTATACTAGAAGAAAATATTTATTTTGCACTGAAAACTATTTCATGTTTTTATAATCCACTTAAACTTTTATTTTATGTTAAAAAATTGCACCAAAACGTTTTACAAGAACTTTCAGTCTACATAAACCTTAACACTGTTAGAGATAAAAATGTAAATTAACATGTTTCTCTCCTTCATCTCTGTCATCTGAGCCCTTGTTTTCTCTGGGTCGACTTGAACCCTCCCATCATCTCTGTCATCTGTCTCGTCTTTGCGTAATTTTTTGACCAAATCAAATATAAACCATAATCGAGTTGTCCGGGTAGAATGGGTTAAGATAATTGTTTGGTTGTTTTATGACAGTAGAGGACCTGGAAGAACTATTGGCTCTTGTTTCCGGTGGTTTGGCTCTGTTTTTTGTGGCAAGATATTCCTTTTGGAATTTGTTATAGGTTGATTTCCTGACCGTGATAGATGGCTTAGGCCATCTCCAGCAGATGGATCAACTCATCTCCACTCACACGCTGCTGGGGATGACCTCCTTACATTGGTTTTAAACTTGGGCTCTGTAAATTGAGAGTCTATTTTGTAGTTGTATCCTTGGACCTTGGTTAGTTTAGTTCCATTTCATGATTTGGTTGGTAAGAATATATATCTTATTCCTACTCCTCCTGGTATGTGAGGCTATGATCCATCATCCATATTTGTATTGCATCTGCAATGTGTTTGCTAGATTTGTTAAACATTCTGTAATCCTTAGAAAAAAAGAAAAAAAATGTTGGAGCCTAAGAATACCGGAAGAATTATCTAATGTAAATGCTATGATTATTGCAAATGTTATTGCTATTTGAATGTTGTAATGTGTATTTTGCTGTTGAGTAGAAAGAAAATTTGAATTTCTTAGAATTTTTTTGACTATTTTCTTAAAGTTTTTGTGTAATTTGAAAATTTTGGTAAAGGTTGGAGTGTAATTCGGAACAAATAAAATGTTAATTAACAGAATATTTAACGGTGTTAAACGTTTGTGCAACTTGAATATTTTGATGAAAGTTTTATGTGCAATTTGGAATAAAATAAAGATTTGAATTTATTATAAAAATATGGAAAAGGTTTGAGTGTAAAATAAAAAAATTCCTACTCCTACTTTCTATGAATCTGGTGATGCCTTTCCCCTCGTTCATCTTAAGATATGCAGGTATTGGTATTGGTTTGCTGCTTTCTACAGCTTGTTCCTCTGGCCGGGTTTAAGGTTTATTTTGTTTTATATTGTAATTCGGGTTAGGCTAGTGTGCAGGCTCAGCTCGAGTTCTCTGCATTGTATTAGTATAGTGGTTAGCATCAAGATCCAGCCTAAAGGATTAGAAAAGATTTGAAGTTCATTTGCTATGGAATTGATATCATTGGTCCTCAAGACTTGTATGTCCATAGCTCACAGGCAAGTCCTCTTTCACAGTCAGCAAGCTCATAGTGGTCTGCAGGCTTTCCTTGAGTCTGGCAGTTCAAGCAGTTGGCATGTTGAGGTCTCATCTGCTCCAAGCTGTAGCATTAAAGATGAAGTTACAGTACCCCCAGCCGCAGCAAGCTAAGCTTCCAAATGTTTTAACTCTCAAGTTTGTCCTCTCAATCGTAATCAAACAAAGTCCAAGACCCCAATTTCAAGTCTGTCACAAACTGCCTGTATCAAGGCTCGTTTTTGAGCAGGCAGTTGGCAGAATACAAATCAAGAAAGCAACATTAATCCGCAAGTTGCTAGATAACTAATACAAAACACACAACTTCCTCACAAATCTATCAAAAGCAAATCAAACATTCACTATCACTCAACTTATTTCCTAAACTGGAGACAAATTCTTCAATATTGATGTCTGAACTTCCTCCCTCATCAACAGCTTTCCTTGCAATATCTTTCCATTCAATCGCATTCGCTCTAAACATTTCCCCTTCCGCTCCATCCATAACATGCTTTACACGAAGAACTATCTCTTCTTGTCCCACCAGTCCATTCTCATCTGCCAGGGCCTTGATACCAACCTTCCAAACATCCTCCACAAACTTCGCATTCGTGCTTTGATCTGTCCACTGTGGCATTGCCACCATGGGGACACCCAAGCTTAACCCCTCAAGTGTTGAGTTCCACCCGCAGTGTGTCACAAAGCAACCCAAAGCCTCATGAGACAAAACTTCTAACTGTGGACACCATGACACCACTAATCCTTCCTCCGACTCGTTGATAAAATTTTCTGGTAGTTTGGCTTCTTCAGATGCTCGAACCACCCACAGGAAAGGTTTCTTGACGGTTTTTAGAGCCAGTGCTAGTTCCTTCGTTTGGTCTGCACTTAGTTCGGCTAGGCTACCGAAGGACACATAGACTACAGACCTACAAACTTGTTTGTTCAAGAAGTTCAAGCAGGCACAGCTTATTGGCTCGAACATGTTGAGACTGTAAGCTGCGTCATCTTGCAACCGGTTATCCAAGTACAGTGATGGTATGGTTGGGCCGATTGCTTTCAATCTCCACAACTTTGACAGCCAAGTAATAACCTATCAATCCAATACTATCTGTTAGATACATATAACATTTCATGTCATGTTTCTGAACTTGTTCCCTAAACAGAAGCAGTATATAATCAGTGTCTAAGTTGGTCATATTACCTCTTCTTCTAGATCGTCGAACGTGTTAACAAATATCCAATCAACCTTGACAACATTCCGGAACTGATTAGCTACCATTTGAAAGGCTGCAGGGTACGAACCGTGAACGTGAATAAAGGAAGGCAACTCGTCTGGTTTCAGGGGTGGCAATCCAGGAAGCTGGACAAGTTCCGTAGGTGAAACTGGCAGTTTCAAGTCCCCTGTATACACCTGATAGTAGATATTATCCACAGCACAGGATTGAGTGAAAAATACAGCCCCAGTTAAACCGAATTCCTTGGCAACATCCAGGATCCAGGGGAGAAACGGGTCGTAAATCACACAGTCGACGGGGCAGCTGCCTGATTCTTGCAGCAGCTCTGAGAATGTTTGCCGGCCGACATGCTCAAACCGGATCAGATATTCGTTGAGGCTATTCGCTTCAGCTCTACCACCATGATCGAATCCATCAGAAATCGCCTGAATCGAGATGGACTGGTTAGTGACATTATTCATGGTTTTGAGTAGGTACCTTGTGAGCACCAGAGTGATTTTCACGCGTTTGTGGCCTAGGCGTTTGGCGAATTGGAGCATCGGGTTGATATGACCTTGGATTGGATATGGAATGATTAAACAGTGACCTACATGATCATCATCCCCAGTTTGTTTCTTCATCTTGCACCTAGCTTTTTGGTAATGAAGTGAAATGCAAGCTGTTTCTTTGCTTTTCTTAACAGACTTTTTATATATGTTCTCAGCTCCAAGTCAGTAGGCTTTATGCAACTTCTTTTTATTGACTTTATGTTTTGTATTTATCTAAAATGTTTCATTCAAAGAAATTAATATGTAGTTCTCCATATTTCTGCTTATTATATATAATATGACATGTACTGAAAAACAAAACCATGATACTTAACAGGTCATCTAACACTAGTTTATAGTTGATGCTCCATAGATGGGGGAATATGACTACTGTACAGTGTACGTTATATATTCATGGTTTTGAGTACGTACCTTGTGAGCACATGCAAGAGTGATATTCACGCGTTTATGGGCTACGCGTTTGGCGAATTGGAGCAGCGGGTTGATATGACCTTTAATATGAAATGATTAGACAGTGACCTACATGTTCATCATCTCCAGTTTCTTTCTCCATTTTGTAGCTAGGTTCTGGTAATGAAGTGAAATGTACTTGCAGACTTTTATACAATGTTCTCAGCTTCAAATCAGAAGACTTCATGCAACTTGTTCATTGACTTTATGTTTTGTATTTATCTCAAATATTTCATTGAAAGAAATATGTAGTTCTCCATATAGAATGCTTATTATATACAATATCAATATGACATGTACGGAAAAACAAAAACATGATACTTAACAGGTCATCTAACACTAGTTTATAGTTGATGCTGCATAGATGGAGGAATATGACTTACTGCTGTACAGTGCTCACTTCTGACAAATTATACAAACAAAACCAGCTGGAAAAACAAGAAGGGTGATTTGTACCTAGTTATTGGCATAAGAACATTGTCCGGACCTTAACTAAGGTGTCTTGAAACCTTGTGATATCAACAGTGATGTTTTGATTCAAATAAACTGACTTGATCATATCCCATCCTTTTCTATGAACTGACATTGGATCTTTAATTACTGGATGATCAGTTGGATATTGTTGAGTTAATGAGCTCTCTTGTGTTGATATTGTGTACTCCAGGTACTTTATGTTCATCCCTGGAGCTGGATCTCCGAAAGCTAGTCTTGCGAAAATGTCAATCTTTCCCAAGGGAACTAATTGGATCAGAACCGCATTATCTGGAAGGAAAACCATGTTCGTTAGGCCTGCCCCGTGGATTCCCATCATCACGTCGCATGAATTAACTAGTCTTGCGAATCTTGACAGGTTTGTGGATGTGTCTGCCTCCGCTGTTACCACCTCGAATCCTACCTTTTTTGCGACCTCTGAAACTTCATCTGTTCAGAGAAATGATAACGTACGTTAGTGTGTTAAAATCCATTTTACTAGTACACAAGGTTATGGTATTCGTTGGCCTAGTGATCCGCACAAGACATACCTTCATTGGTGAGGATTCGTGTTCTCCTCCTTGACACGATCATAAGACGAGGACGTGTCTTGTCTCCCATTCTTGATTTCCTCTGCAGCGAATACGTTCTGCGGAGGAACTCCCTGAAGTTTAGTATTGATGCACCCATTGCATATTCCGGTGCAGATGGATCCATGATAAGCGGTTTGTAGAGTTTGAGGCCAACAACCATTTTTGGGTAACAAAGAACTTGCCCTTTTTCTTGGCTGATATCTACAACTTGATGTCTACTAAGCCCACTTAGAACATTTTGAAATTTTTCTATCCACCATCTTTTGAAATCACTAACAAGAAAATGCACTTCTTCTCCGAAAGGGAAAGAAGTTGTGTATAGTGGAACCAACAGATCCGCGAAATCATGGAAGTGATTTCCAGTATAGCCCCCTAGTGAAAACAGAAGTGCTGGCTTGCTATGACTTTGAGTACACTTTGGAATGCTTCCATGTTCATCACCATATTTCACTAGTTTTACTGTCCAGTACTTGACTCCAGGCATGTTGTCTCTCGGATAAGGCTGTACGGTCCAAGAATTCACTGAATCTGAAACTGTTTGATGATTCGTTACAACGAAAATTGTTGAAGAATTGGCTTCAACTCTTATATCCCCTTCAGCTTCACAATAGTCCGCACCTCCTCCTAATTTTCTGCACAATGGCTTCACCGTCTTCTCAACCACTGCACGAGTTACAAGTTATTGTGACAATACACGATTTTTCAGCTAACATAGAACAATTAAAAACGTTCATTTATCAGTAGCACCATCTTGCTGTTCATCATTTAAGGGTAAAAATTAAACCTGTCATGAATGGCCTAATGCGACATTCCATATCAGGTTCCATTAATTGAACATGTACATACCTTTATCATTCACCAGGTGCATATTGTCAGCTGCATTCGTAGACAGTTGGGCACATGCAGCACCTATATTGTTAACTGCATTCGACACAAAGGTTTCAGACAATTCAGGCAAGTGACATTCTGTATTAATCATATCTTCTTACAGTGTAGCAGAACTATATACCTGTAGAATTGGAGTTGTTGTTTGTATCATCAATCTTTGTAAGTATGTCTTGAACTGCATCAATTGACAACTCGAAATTGACAGCATTCCCAACTGTTGAAAATAACAAGTACTTGTGAGTTGTGGCATATATAACCGCATATTTAACAAAATTTGAAAACTTGCAATAGAGAAGGCCGACTTACACAGTGACAGGGGACGGAAATGAGGACCGAAAGTTGAGCAAATGCTGAACACTAAGAAGAAGCACAGAGCGATTCCACAATATCGGAAGCCTTTACGCTCATAACGACTGAAGCTTTTCCCCAAGATGGAATTATACATATTTGCTTGCAATTTACAAAAATCAAGTAATGAGATCACATAAACAGAAGTTTTCTCACTGGAATGCTCATGCCATAATAACAATAACAAGTCCACAAAAGATTGAAGTAGAAATAATGTCAAACAGAATGAATTAGTTAGAACAGCCTAATCATTTTTAAAAATAATAATAAAAATTTTTTATTTGAAAATTTGAGGGTGTTTTAATGGTTTATGTTGTTAGAGTGGACTTATGCTAATGATGGTAGGTAAATTTAATCATTGTCAATTTTGTATTAAGTTGTAGGTGGTTAATATAATTGTCATTGACAGCTTCTTTGCTAGTCCTTTGAGCTCAATGGATTTCCATTTGTCACCTTATTTTAGTTCAAGAAAGAAAGAAAGAGAAAAAAAGATAGAAGGAAAGACCTACCTTTGGTGAACATTAGGAAATACCACTTCGTACTAAATCGGATGAGTGTGCCAAAACACTTGGTACTAGTATAGATTTTCCAGACAGTCTGAATTTTACTTCAGCAATATCTGGCCTTCTGCATCATGTTTATAGACTTCTTTTCTGAGAAAAATAAATGTCTAAGAACAGAAACCAATAAACCATCAACTAAAAAATAAATGTCTGTTTGTACTCATTCTCTATAATAATAAGTTGAAAGGAAACTTCAACTAAAACCATCAGCAAGCTAATTTGTACTCGTATACTTAAAGATCCTCTGACCAAACAGACAACAAACAATACTACCTCTCTTATGTCAGAGTTCAAGTCATGTGACCCATTCGCAACCGCAAAGCCAAGGCCAAGTAGACCTGGTGCTTGGCAGAATTGATCATTTCTCAAAAAAAAAAAAAAAAGTTAACAATGTTGGCAATATTTATAAGTTGCACTGAAAACTAGTAAAGTTTAACCCAATGGTCACCAATTGATGAACCTTTCATCATTTGTTGCCGCAGATACTGATTACTGTTAAATCTGTCAACCGAGCACTACAAGAATTGGTCATTTGCATGTATTATAATCAAAGGCACTACAAGAATTGGTCATTTGCATGTATTATAATCAAAGTCTACACGCCGATAACTGACTGAATACAATTGGTTATATGAGAAAGTATCGCACTTATCACTGATGTACACTGTAGCT
>CM051458.1:2715955-2891984 GCA_028274465.1 Plantago ovata
TGTTACATAATTGAGGAGCAGTAAGATTTGATGAAGTCCATTGAGCCGATGGCATGGTCTTGTAGGAATACCAACCTGATGACAGATACTTTGATCCAAGATCAAGAAACAGTGATCTGAACTATATGAGAATCTCTGAGAGTCATCAGAATCTTCCAGTTACAGAAAACTGTACAGTGTAATATATTGAAAGTAGTAGGTCCACAAGGGATGCAGTATCATTCCTCCGGTAGTTCAAAATCGATATCCAGTTTTCTCTTCAGATGTGATTTATCAGCACTGTAACAAGAACAAAAGATTCAGATACTAGTATTTAATTTGGGTACTTGTACACCCACCATACATCCATGAAACATCATAACACTGCCAAATTATCTGTGCTATACGTGAATATGTAGGTTTGTGTGTGCAATTTCAATATCAAATGATTTCCCCACTTATACAAAGGACAGTCTTATAAACAAAGCAATGGTTTTAAAGACCCTCCAGTAGACAATCAACATGCAGTAGTCTGCCACAACTTGTATGGTTCCCATGATTTCCACATTCATTCATAATTCAGGAACTCACATCATATTTAAAGGTCATAATGCATTTTTAAGCTGCCTTATCATTCTGTACTTGAATCAAAAACATCAAGCACAGTATATAAGGGCTCTTAATCCATATTTTGCGCTGTCTGATCATTTATGCTTGAATCAAAAACAAAACATGATGTATGTACATAGGGTGTTCTGGACAACATGCATTACTATGTTCAGGAAGTTTCAATGTTACGATTCACACAGATGTTATGATATGTAAATCTACGTAACCAACAAGCACTTCCTCCCCTAACTGGTATAAGACGCCTTAAAGTTATTGCATCACTTGAATGGTTTGTCAACATATTTCACATGTGCAATAACAAATCTTGCATAATCGTTACAAGCGTACAAAATCACAAAGTTATGCATGTTCTATGTTCTTATAATATGTTGATCTCGAAAAAATTACGAGTATATCAATTGCGAATCTTCAAAACAATTCTGCCAATCAGAACTTCAGTGCTAAATATTACGTGGGATTAAAGGATACTTCTACAATAGTCTAAAGCAAAATGAAAGCATTCAACATAGCAGAAAAGCCTAAACAAGCAACTCCATACTAAAAGTAGTACCTACGCAGTCCTTAAAAGTGAAAGTTAACTAAAACGTGGTATACCTGTTAATTGTTGGTCTAATTTGTGGTCCCATTCTGAAAACAGAAAAATCCAGAGACTTTGGAGCCTGTCCACTCTGCCTCATATCATTCCCAGGTTCTTCCATCTGCTGAGCATTTAAATCAAACCCCTCACGTTGAGGCATCACTCTTCTTTGCTTTCTTGGAGGAGACAATACTGTTGGGCCACCGTGGGGTTCAAAGTCAGGCATGTTCGAATTAACAGACTCCTTCTTCGGAGGTGGTCTTGGGAGTAAAGCAGGCTCAGTTGGCGGAGGTATGGATGAAAAAAACCTTTAAAAGAACATAAAACTTAGAATCTCACCTGTGGCAATAAACAAACAAAAAGTTGAAAATAGCCATACCGGTGTTCCAGCGCCTGTTGTGCTGATATCCTTGCCTTAGGATCATACATGAACATCTTTGCCAAAAGGTCCAGAGCATCATCGCTGGCCATTGGGAACAAAGTACGTAATGGCTGACTGGGCACATGTTGGTATTCTACGTAATCAGGGAGATGGATCATATCTGGCCATTGGGATTGCTTAGGTGTCCCAAAAACAGCAAATATCTTTCCCAGTTGGTCAATATCACTATTTCCCTGCAGGGATTTAGTTTTAACCACATCATAGTTATCAGACATATAGCCAATCAAAATTAAAGTTATTTGAGGGGATATAAAACTTGTCCACACTCTTACACAGATAGATATGTAAGTTCAGCTGGTTCAGTATAATTAACAAACTGCACAAGTGAGTTATAAAAATATTTCATCTAGATTTGAGAATGCGAACATGCCAAACTAAAACCCCCCAAATCTGAATGTTATCGATGACAACAGTGATTGAACAATTTACAGCACTTCAGCAACTCAGCATTCTTCATTTACCAATAAGTTAAAGATTGTGAATCTTTATAGATTGGTTAACCATATAGAAGTGATTCTCGTGCAAAGATTGCATGAAGGCAAAACTGAAGTTGCAAGCAACACGCTTGACAGATATATTACATATTCAGTTACCAAACAGTTTTATCTGAACTGAAGGAGTCTAATATAGTTAACAGGTATTAAGAGTAACAACAAAGAGAAGCAACAGAAAGAATATCAAGCCTAACCAGGTTCACCGAAGGGAAGCAGAAACCATCAATGTCATTTTTTTTTTTATTTTTTTTTTTTTGGTAATGAACCATCAATGTCATTTAAGTGACTGGAAAAAGATGAAATTTTACCTGGAGGAATGGTCGTCGTAGAAGTAGTTCAGCAAATATACAAGCTGCAGCCCACACATCTACCCCTGGACCATACTGCTTGGCTCCAAACAATAGCTCAGGTGCTCGGTACCACCTAGCAAAAACCTAGTGATGGTAACATTTCAAGGTATCAGCACAAAAGGTAATAGCCAGAATGTGATCTTCAAAATATATCAAAATTTCTTTGCAGATAATATCTATTGAGTTACACTGCACACTGAGACTAAGTGAGCACTCAAACTAGCAAGTAGGTTTCAAAATCTACATTCACAGAAATAAATGTGTTTACAGAGTCACCCTTAAGTATTAAAGATAGCTGAGGAGTGAATAGCTACAATGGAGCTTCAGGTATAAATCATATTGTTACAGTAATAAGACTATAAAATGACTTAGCATCCCGACACTTCCATGCGTTCTTACAATTGCATCAAAATAACACCATACCATAAAAAGCTTATTGTAACAAGCTAACTTTAATAAATGCTACTTCCTTCGTCCCTTAACAAGTTTAACACTTCATTTTGTGACTTTTTCGAGGTTAATTTGACCTCAAATTAATTTCATATCATATTGAAAACGTCAAAAAAAAGTTATATGAAGTTTAAATATTATAATTTCATAATATAACCTTTTTATTTAGTTTTTGGGTATGGTTTAGTATTAATTTGAAGAAAAACGGACCTTAAAAAATTCAACAAAACAATGTGTTAAATTTGTCAGGGAGCGGAGGAATATAACTTAAACACCATCATGAGGTGGCACAGCCTTATGTGCAATTAACTGCTAAAATATTTTCCACTTCCAATACAAATGGAAATGGAAAGTGTAGCTCCACTTCCAAATTTGTATTCAAAACCAATAAAAATCCTCCTGATGTGTCTGTGTGTGTTTGTGCAAAATATAATTTCCCTGCCGTTGAGAGTACGTATGGAGGGGAGGATTAGAAACTTATAAAATTCAAATGGAAATTAAAAGTGTCTCTTCTTCCAAATTATATTCAGAACAAATAAACACCCTGAGAACAATAAAGTCTTACAAGAGAAATGTCCAACAAACCTTATAAAGTGAGAACATGTAATATTAGCATTACCTCTTCACAACTTAAACTTAGTTGGAACCATTAAAATGGAGAAAGGGTGACCCAAATGTTAAGGCTACTAATACAGAAAGCTGACTCTCCTTCCGAATTATCAAAATATATTAACAAGGAAAAAGTGGATATCTTAGCCAATCTAGGCTGTCTTTCGGGTACTGGATTTCCCGATCTATTCAGGGTTTTGTTCAGGTTGGAGAAACGGGTTACTATCCCATTTGAACTTGTTCATATTATCCCGTTTGATCCCTTTTTTATTCAACAATGAAGAATGACCAATTTTCACACTGCTATAATCAAACCAATAGGAAACAACACCGCGCAGCAAGATTGGAATCTTCAGGAAAACAGCAATCAATAATCCGCACAAGACCCAGGAATAAACAGAACAAATTGGAAATCCCCAATTTCGCAAGTAAGATAGGTTGAGCAATCAAGAGGAAAATCGAATGTATCAGGGACAAAGGATTACGTACTTCGAACGCTGGATAATTCTTGCGCACGAGAAACGTCAATTAATTATTCAATCCAAAGAGATAATACACAGCTGCCAAATGAGTCCATATAGGATTTTACGGTTGAATAACAGGTCAGGACTAAATTCAAATGTCCTGGTCCCGAAAACAACCGAAAAAGAAATCCCAAACCCGTCCTGACCCGCCCGAAGCCCACCCCTACAGGCTACAATCATGCCGTTGAAGCATATTATAGAAGCGTTATAAAAGTAAGAAATGGCACCTTACTTCACACAAAGTCGCATGCAGCTTCTACATCTAACACCTATATCCCATAAGGACGAAATTCATGTGAACAGTCATCTAATGCTATCAGGAAATTGTTGTAAGAGGAAGAGGCGAGGAGGGCAAGGCAATTATTATTGTATATGCCCGGGCTAATCATTAGAATTCATTAAGGGTCTTTCTCCGAAACCTAATTAATATTCTTGAAGCTTCTAGTCCAAATTAGTGAAACCAGTAAACCTCTTCTCTACCCACTAAATTAAGCTTCCATCCTCTCCATGTAAAACGAATCCCCTAATTTTTCTGCTCGGCTTGTTGGAAAACTAATATGAAGATTTATAGATGAAAAAGTTAGTAACCAAAGAAATATGGGGGATCCAACCTCCAGGGAACCATAAGACCACAACAAAGATGTTTTTGTTTAGAGATAATCTAACCTACCTGTATAAATATGTGTTCATAAAGCTTGTAAATGTACCCCATCTTATAATACCACTATGAGCTAATTACTTGGCCTTGATAATGATAGCCTGAATTGGTATTACCATATTAGATTAACAAGTTTCCATGTAGCTAGTAAATTGTTGTTAGTGTGAGAACTGATCAAGTTTGAATTACAAAGTAGTCTGTTTAACTAGTCTTACAATGAAAATTAAGAAAATCACTAAATAAACATAAAAAGACTTGAGCATTTATAAAAGATAAAAAGAGAAAATGGAGATGGTCCGTGATTACAAAACTAAATAGCCAATACAGAGTGATCCTAATGGGAAAATAGGGTTACATAAATTAATTGCAAAGCACCATGCCATAATACAGGACTCTCATGATCTGTTTAACAAGCCAGTGGTTCCATGAGGACACAATAAATTAGCTCCTAACTTGCTCTACCTAGTAACTGACATATTCAGCAATAAGAAAGTGTTCAGGGTTACTTGCTAAAGAAGGAAATGCTTTACCCTAAAACAAATAAAACCCATATTATTTTTTACAAAGAGATTTTACAAATAAAAATAGAAAAAACACTCCGAATATATGAGAACTATTTGGCACAACAATTCACAGGCCCCTCCCACCAGGTCAGCATTTGTTTAAGCAGAATTAAAATAGGGTCAATAATAGTTTTTACTTAAGTTGCTAAGACTTTACCACATATTCGTTCTGAATTCAGGATTCGACATAAAAGCAGCTACTCTTAAATGTGACTAACAGACTAAGTTCATATGCATATCCTACCTGATGTGTGTACCTCCTGCCCGGGCTGCCAAACAGACGGGCTAAACCAAAATCGGCAAGTTTAAGCTGGCCCCCAGGTCCAATCAGCAAGTTGTTGGGTTTCATATCCCTGCACAAACCAGTAGAAGACGTTACAGGAGGAAAAAAAACTGAAGGCGAAGACTTGATAAGTAGAATTAGATCTAGAAAACAAGTCACCTGTGTAAAACCCATTTTCTATGACAAAATGCAAGGCCTTTAAGCGTCATTTGAATGTAGGATTTGATGTCAGCAGGAGACAGAACAATGTTCCTATCACGAATAACAGCTTCTAAATCTGTCTCCATAAATTCAAACACAAGGTGCAAGTTCCCCTTATGAGGGAATGCATCACTCAGCTCAATTATATTCGGGTCCTTCAGCTCCTTAAGCAGCTTAATTTCCCTTAGAGCTGTGAAGTTGACCCCTTCCTTCTGTTTACCAAGTCGAATCTTCTTGATGGCTACGGTCTGCCCAGTCTGCAAACAAAAGGAAAAAACAACTCGTGAATATCAACATAGTAAACATTTCATACTAAATCTTCAAACCTTGGGTAAAACGTACTAATACAGATAAACAGTAGAAACACTGGAATATCAACACATACAATAGTTACGTACAGACTAACAGACAGACAGTCTTGGCAAAAGAAGTGGTACCTTGGTATCAATAGCCTTGAAGACAACACCATAAGTACCTTCACCAAGGACTTCCCGCTTAAGGTAACGATCCGCCACTTTCTTACTCAACAACTCATTTACATCTGTCATTCTATTACTTACTTCTCCTTCAATCCTAGCTCGTGAAACCGACCTACCAAATCGTCAAGGTCAGGACAGACTCAGCAACAATCTACAACCTCCAACAAGTAACACTTTCTGGCAAGCAACTACAATGTCCAAGAGAAACAGTCTTATTACTTAGCGAAATCGTAAAATATTCACTAAATCAGCTCGTTTATCAAACAAAGACAATTAGTCCTTAATTAAGCAGAATTGAAAACATCATTAATTGCACAAAATTTTCATCTATAGCAAAATTGGACCCAATCCTTGAGATTTCATAGTATAATAATTACAGCAATAAAGAGAACTTGTGATTGACATGATCAAAATTCGTAATCAAATAATATGAAGCTTAGTAAGAAAGACTGAAAGAGTAAATAGAAGTACCTCGGCTAACAACAATGGCAAGAAGCCCTAAATTTAGAGAATAGGAAATCGCAGATCATGTAATTTCAGTGAAAGGAACAAGTCAAGTCGAGTGAAGAGGAGGTTTGATTAAATAATAATTTCATACAGAAAACGAAGAAGAAGGCAACGGTACAATTTGGAGATGGTTTTGCGGAGCGGAATTTGAGAGCGTTTGTTCCACTCTAACTTCACTTTTTTCCTTTTTCTTTCTTTCTTTTCCTTTTCTTTTCGGCTGGAGAAAGAAGAAGAACTGGTATGCGTGCGCCTCACATAATTCGCCTCCGTGCACGCCCACAGTTTTGGAATCAGTCGTAAGGTGGCGCACTTAGGGATATTCACGTGTGGTAATTCGTACATTAGTACCGACTACTAAGAAGTCGGCCGTCCAGAGTTTGGGAAGGTTAAAAACGAGACAGTAGAAGATGTTGTTATACCGATTCGCAATGTCAAGAGGTAAACGATGAATGATGAAAAGTTGAAATGTCAAATGAAATCGTTAGGTCTCTTCATTTGAAAATTCATTACTTTCCGTTTAGTTATATTCAGATTCATTCGGTACATGTTTGGTTCAAAATCCCTCATTTGGAGATTTAAGTGAGGGATTTGAGCCCATTTTGGTAAAATGGGCTATTGGAGGGATTTGTGTGTATCAAATCCCTCCAATTGTTGTTTGGTTTGAATTCCACAAATAGAAATTTTGATGGATTTGAAATGAAATACTTGGTTGTCAAGTGATTTATAACGTATTTCGAATTCCGTACAAGGGATTTCATAAGTTGTGTTAGGTAGTTATAACTACCTAATTATAGGTACCAAAATACTCTTTTGGCTGAAATTCTTTGTTTTTCAAAGGGAAGGCATATTGGTCAATCTCGTAATTTTGAAATTTCCCTATACTGGTGTTTGTTGAATCCATTTTTAGTGTTCTGTTTGATGATGCAATTACGTGAACCAATTTTATCATGAACATAGATTATATTTTCTAATTCTAACTGGTAGTATATGTCACACCCTTAAAATTAAAAATTCAAATCACAATCAATAGTGAATAAAACTCATGATAAAGCATAATGTCATTAGAAGTTGATCAACATTACTTAGCCACATTATAGAGAATCACCATAAGCACTAAAGTAGGTCTTTAACCTATTGAAGTACTGATCAAATCACAAAACATATGAAGTAGCATGATTAGTACTTATCCACATGATACCGAAGCTAAAACATAAACTTATTACAGCACCATAATAGTAGCATGATTAGTACTTATCCAAGTGAAACATAACCACCAGAAATACTAGAAATATTATAACATGTACTTAGCCTATTGAAATATTTTGGTAGAGCACAAAAAATTCAGACATAATGAAGAGTCAAGGCCATATGTTTAAACGGTGATAATATTTTAAATATTTTTTATTATTAAATAAAAAATAATGATAACATAAATTGTAATATTTATATAAAATATATTTTAGATTTTTGTAAGTTTAATTAAGAGAAAATTAGGAGTCGGAGATGGGGTGCTCCAAACATAGCCAAAATAAAGTCGTTGGTGATTTTTATTTATTTTTTGCATTTTTATTTTTCGAGTTACGACCGTTTTAAAATAAAGAGTGTCAACGCTTTCCTGTGTGAACACGCAACATGTTGTCTGTTGTCCGTTTGTGATTTTTCCGTTATTCTTCATTAATGACGAGGGCACAGAAGTAATTTAACTTTTGGTCTGAAATCTCCATTTGAGGGGTTTATGAAATACATAACCCCCTCTAGGTATTTCATATCCACTACAAGACAAGGGATTTTGGAAATCTCTGACCCGACCGGACGACACTCGGTTACAAACGAGGTATTTTGAGGGATTTGGACAAAAAACACACCAAACCCCTCCCAAATACCTCATACTAAACATGCATTCGGTTCTTTTCAACTGATTTGTGTAGCTGCATAAATAAATTATGTCAATTCCATTCGGTTCAATACATCTTCATTCATTCGGTTCAGCTATGTTCAGACAAAAATAACAAATTATTATTAACCGTTAAACAGTAATTTAACATAGGCAACATCGATTTTCAATTGCTCCGGAGTAATGATGCCAAATTAGTTGAGCGAGAATGCGCATTAGAGATTCCATATAAAGAGCCCTAAAATACTCTGTAAAATTTTGCGCGTCTTCTTTCGTTTGCTTCGTTCTTGTTCAACAATCATTCCCCAATCCAGCAAATCCTCCCTGTCTCTGTTCCGTTTCCATAAATATAAAATAAAAAAAAGTTTACCAGAATCATATCACAGAGCATTACCATCAAAAGCTACAGATTACACAATACACAAAGCAAATCCCAATTCCACCAACCACACAACAAACAAACAAGTCTATTGAATAATATGGATGACGTGAAAGACAAGATGAAAGGCTTGATGAAGAAAGTCAACAACCCCTTCTCCTCTTCTTCTTCCGGCAAATTCAAGGGCCCTGCCAGAGTATTAGGCTCTTCATCTCCATCTCAATCCAATTACAATCCTCCGAATGTAAGTAGACTTTCCTCCCAACCTCACACTAAATCCAAACCCAATCCCAATCCTGCAAGTAAAGTTATTCAAACTCAGACTAAATCGAATCCATTAGTTGATAATATTAATAATAATAATAATAATTCGTCTGAAACTGAACGGAAAGCTGAGAATGGATTCGATCCGTTTGATTCGCTGATTACTTCTGGGAAAAGAAACCCTAATGGTTACTCTCTAAAGGGGTTTGAGTGTCCTGTTTGTTCTCGAGTGTTCACTTCCGAGGAGGAGGTTTCTGAGCATATTGATTCTTGTTTAGGCACTGCCACTACCAATTCGGTTAGTGTAGCTGAGGGAAGTCAGTTGGAAGAGGGTGTTTTGAGCCGGTTGCAGGCTTGTGTGGGTGCTTATGTGTCTGCGAAACCGAGTGATGGTTCCAAGGAAGTGGTGGTGAGGCTGTTGAGGAATGTGGTTAAGGAGCCGGATAATGGTAAGTTTAGGAAAGTGAGGATTGGGAATCCGAAGATTAAGGAGGCCATTGGGGACGTGCCGGGTGGGATTGAGTTGTTGGAGTGTATTGGGTTTGAGTTGGTTGAGGAGAGTGGGGAGATGTGGTTTGTTATGGGACTTCCTTCTGAGGAACAGATGGGGTTGGTTAAGGATGCATTGTTGTTGTTGGAGCCGAAGAAGGTGGTGGAAGAGTTGCCACCTGCGGCTGTAGCTCAGGCTAAGGCAAAGGAACCGGTTGAGCCGGAGAAGGTTGATAGACAGGTATGGTGGTGTTTTGCTTGATGAA
Organism: Plantago ovata; assembly: GCA_028274465.1. Classification (NCBI taxonomy): domain Eukaryota; kingdom Viridiplantae; phylum Streptophyta; class Magnoliopsida; order Lamiales; family Plantaginaceae; genus Plantago; species Plantago ovata. Next base: position 2,725,994 of record CM051458.1, read on the forward strand.
TTTCACGTTTGGATTTTGATTGTTTGTGTTGTTTTGTTGTCTTGTGAAATGGATTCAGTGTTTGATGTATTTTCTATGTCCACACAAGTGCCTTTAATATTTATCATCATCATCTTCTCATTGTTTTGTCGAAATGGGAAGCAGGAATATAAGAATGCTTTATTTGAGGGGGAAGTGGTTACCTTTTGGGAGTAGATGATAGAACTAGATGTGTAAGTATTCAAGTTAGAAGAATAAAAACACTTTGGAAAGGATTGCGAACTGCAGAAGATTGCAGCACTGCTTGAGTGCCTGAACCTTGAAATCATAATTAGATGCCAAGATTAAACTGGTCGTGTGTTTGCTTGATTGACTTTTATTCTTTTATGTTTAGTGTTTTTGTCATTTAGAGGAGCTTGTGATTGCATTGGAAAAATGTAATCTTTTAGAATAAGTCATATTCATTCATGCAGTTGAAATATCAGATACTATCAGTTGAATTACTAGGAGCACTGATTTTGTCTTCTCGATGATGTCAGTATCATAACTTGGTGGATAATTATGATTCTGAGGACTATATATCTAACTGTTAGCATTTCCTAAAATCTATTATGCCAAACATTACATGCTCTTCCTTTTGAGATTTTACTTCCCCTACTATCTCTTCATAAGAAGAAAGAAGAAACAAACGGGTAAAGGAGACACTTTATTACTAACAGTCGATAAATCTAGATGCCAAACATTACATGCTCTTCCTTTTGAGATTTTACTTCCCTACTATCTCTTCTTAAGAAGAAAGAAGAAAAAAACGGGTAAAGGAGACACTTTATTACTAACAGTCGATAAATCTAGATTCTCATACTATGTGAAACAATATGGTTGCACATTTCCTTCAAATGCTGGGATTCTAGATAATCTACGAGCTGCATGGCTGGAGCTTCTATCTCGTAGATGAATTATCAATCCGAAAAAATTTAAACAGGCTTTTAAGGCATAACATAGTCATAAAGACAGTATTTTTTAGATTTTTTCTTTCAGGATTATGTGAACTTGTACTCAATATTATAAGTCATCCATAGCGGCTGCTATAGCAGCACTGCAGCGGCCATGTACCGTTAGGGTCGCCCTGTGGCCTTGCAGTTTAAGGTTGCAAGCGGAGCTTCCTTAGCATATTGTATTGGCTGCTTTAGCAAATTAGATAAGGGTTTTTTTTTTTTTTTTTTTTTTGAATTCCCACTCCGACCTTATTAAACCTGGTAAAAGAAGCAAATACCGTTTCTTTTCTTGCATTGACACACTCATAACGCCACTGCACACCCAACGGCTACTGCTCATCTGCTCTCTTTCATGTTTCACCCGCTTCTCTCCTCCCACTTTCAAATTGCTCATCTTTTGTTGATTTTTCCTCAAGAATGGTAAATTTCCTTGGATTTTGAGTATTTGTTCGTGTATTGGTGCATATAGCACCTACAATATGCTCCCTCCATCCCACTCATTTCTTTATGTTTCCTTTTTTCGCTACCTTTTCTATGTACTTTGTTATTGGCCTACACACTCCTTTAAAACCGTGCAAAAAGCTTATGTAAAGAACTCAAGGGGACAGAAGGAATTTTATTTACTCGAATAGTCAAATAACTACGTGATATTATTATTGGACCCTCAATATGATATGTTAATCACATGAGTAAGCTTAAACTTTACTACTCCAGCATGTTAGTGTAACTTGATGTGAGTCATGAGACTCATTTGACATTCAGAAGGAATATTTACATGCATAATCATGTAAGTAATAATAGTCAACAGTGGATATACATCTACATCTACTTGGAGTAACTATGTGCATTATGTTGAGTTGATTCCAACACCATGTAATAAGCTAAAGAATTAAATAACATATCAAGTATTATTATCCGATTCATGAGTATATAGTGTCCACTCTTTATGTGTAAATTTGGTTACCTTCAGAAGAAACCTTATGGGGAAACTGAGTAACCTGTGTGTCAGAGAACCCTTGGTAGCAAGTTCATTGCAGAAATGCAAGGTAACACTGCATGCATATATCACCCTTTCCCAATCATGTAAGCTATAGAGCGCTAAGCACTCGAAATTTATCCTTAGGTTGAACAAGAATGTAGGTTAAAGTTAAATTATTGATCAGCAGATGCTATACCGTCGCTCTTATGATGCATTTTTATTAGTGGAAGCTGGAAAGAGTGATCATAAATCTTCTGTTTGTCAGTTGCTTTTATGTTTGGAGATCCTTAATGATAGCATACATACATATATTGAAAAGGCTATCCAGTAGTTTGTTAATTTGATTCTTTTTTAGTGCCAAGTTTATTATTCAGTTGAACTCCTGCAGTCCTGCCGCTACACTTCTCTAATGAGCTTCATGCCAATCTAATTTACTTATATCTTCGTATAAAGCCATTCTGTGTATTGTGCTTAGAGATGCGTATTTCCGTTTCAGAAGAGTATGGTATTGTGTGCTGGTATCTTATTATTTGCAGTTAAATTCAGATACTGAAGAGTATTATCTCAATTCTGTCATCTACTCACCATCTTATACTTTGTGCTCATGTCACTAGATTCGAGTATTCTTTTCCGTCCCTGAAAATGTAGCTGCAAGAATTGAGCTGCCGGATTCTTTCTACAGCCTTACAGCTGAAGAAGTGAAAAGGGAGGCAGATATGAGAAGAAAGAAGTTAGAGGAGTCCAAGCTTTTAATACCTAAATCGTACAGAGAAAAGCAGGCACAAGCTGCAAGAAGGCGGTATAAGAGAACTATCATCAGAATACAGTTTCCTGATGGAGTGGTACTTCAAGCCGTCTTTTCCCCGTTGGAGCTTACAGGCGCTTTATATGAGGTTGATCCTACTTGCTTTATTATAAACAGTGTCCCTTTAGTATGGAATGTTTTGTAATACTTGTGACGTAGAACTGTAGAAGGTCAGCTGTAGAAATTTAATCGAGAAGTATGAGTAGGTAATATGTTTGCCAAAATAGTCAGAAGTAAGTGGTTACGAATCAACTTCTCCGTTCTCGAAAGTAAGGTTAAATGTTTAAATGCCACAAAATTAATGTAAGAAAGTAGGAATATAGTAAATACAGTAATCAAGTGCAGTATGCCAGTATGGATATTTCTTAGTTGAGGATAAAAGCATCCCAGAAAACTTTGAAATAATTACCATGTACCATGAGAAGCATCAATAGCTCCATAGCACTTCTAGTTTTTGCTCCATTTGTGGTTATTTCAAGGGAAACAGTTGCTTATTGTTTGTTACTTCTAGAAATACATATAAACTGCATGGAATTGCTTAAGCACTAGAAAACCTCTGAAGTTCTGAAAAATTACTTCATTTATTGAAGGGAATGTGGATACCTGTATTTTCGTGGAAATATATATGTTCCATGCATAGAACCGTATATTCAGTGGAGCCCCCAGTCATACCCTCCAACTTATTTCGGTCTATATAGCTCCTTCTGTTATGGTGTAAAACTACCATTTTGCACTGAAAAATCACCTCTGTTCAGTTAAAGCCTCCATGTGTATGCCTGGTCTACTTTTCATGCCTGGTTTTTGTATCATGCTTGGGGAAGTTGATTCTTGTTGCATGTACACTAGCAATTATCCTTTTCTCATAACATTCCAGAAATGTAATCACATCCCAAAAGTTGGAATCATAAGTTTGTGTTACTTACATGTTTGAGCTGCTAATGCTATACTTTCTCAAGGTTATGACAGAATATGCAGATTTCAATCAGGAAAAAAGCATTTGTTACCTCTGTTTCATGTGTTACATTGCACATAATTTGAATTTTCTGAGCAGCATATCTAATACTATCGAAAGCTTCTATATTTTCCATTGGAAACATAAGAGACCGTGTTCATTTCTTGGGCAATTGCCTGAAATTATTTAGTAATTAAATCGTTAAGTGAACGAAAATATATATCTGAGATAAAACTCTGATCATTTCATTAGGTTTATCTGAACCATCTGTTATCTTGTCTAATCTAATGATATTGATTTGGATTTTATATGGTGCAGCTTGTGAGTTCTGCACTGAAAGATCCAAGCTTAGAATTTGAACTTCTGCATCCAGTTTTGGTCAAACGGCGAGTGCTACCACATCCTCCTGGAGTCCCTCTGGAAGCAGAGGATCTAGTTCCTTCAGCTCTTATCAAGTTCAGACCTATCGAAACAGGAGACAATGTTTTCACAGGTCTGTGTAATGAACTACTCGAAATTAGTGAACCCCTTGTTTAATCAGCATTTGAGCTTTCACAAGTCATTCAATCTAATTCGGCTTTAAAGGAAATGAAAATAAGAGACACTGTGTTAGTCCTATCTCATCTGGTGTGTAATTGTGTTGTAGACCTTGCTCGAAAAAACTTGTATATGCATTTTAAACTGCAAGAGGCACATTACTCATTCTTTGTGGTTGTTTTGAAATTCCTTGGAGATATGTACAGTTCATATTTATTGGAGAAGTGACGCTCAGATTGTAGCACAACCAAGCATGAACTTTTTTCACAGTGCATCATGTTCAATTTGTATACTTCATAGTGTCTCTGTCTAATTTACGTCTTTCTTATCGCATACTGTCCAATTTGGGCACTCATTCAATGAAAAAGTGAACACCAGCGCGCGTGGCAACCACTCGGAGACAGAACCGAAATTGTGCCACATGGTAGAGGGCTACTAAATAAATAGTAGCCCCCAATTAAGGCTCAAAAATTAATAATTTACTTCCTCCATTTCATTACAAATTTCCTCTTTGGTCAACGGCAGTCATGTTTGACTCGTATATTACACCTAAATTATATTGACAAAAAAAAAATTAAAATAATACTAACTTATGAACTTTAATTATATAACTTTGAAAAAGAATGGCATCGTACAATTTAGGAGTAATGTGCGGTCAAACATAAAGTTTGTTGACCAAAGATTAAGTTATTAATGAAATGGAGGAAGTATCATTTTATATTTGTTTGATTAGTTAATGGAGTAATAATGTGATATATGGGACCCGCAAAGAAGCCTCAAACTATTGGAGATTTCAGTTTGAAATAGACACTTTTGGGATTTTATATTTTATAGCCTCATTTAAGTTCTGTTATCTTCGTCTGAACTGAACTGAACTTAATGCATCTGAATTGAACTGAACCGAACTGAACTTAATGCATCTGAACTGAACTGAACGGAACTTAATGTATCTGAACTGAACTGAACTTATTTGTAGTATAAAAACTTATTAGGTGAATCTGAACTGAACTGAACTTATTTGTAGTATAAAAAACTATTAGGTGAATTTGAACTGAACTGAACTTATTGCATCTAAACTGAACTGAACTTAATGCATCTGAACTGATCCGAACTGAACTAAACTTAAAATAATCAATTTTCAGACGAAGAGAACATAGCTTTAAGCCCCAAACCACGAGGAGTGTGCTCTAATTTGTCAAGATACTAACATCATTTTTTTTCATTATAATATCAAAACTATTGCTAAGAGCATTCCTTATGGGGCTACAAAGGGGCTTAATTGGAGTTAAAAGGATCCATTAAGCCCCAAGTAGACTTCAATGAGGCTATAAAGGAGCTACTAATTAGTAGCCCATGAAAGCCCCAAATATGGAACCCACAAAATAAAATGAATTACATTGAATATGGGACCCAAAAAAACTTCAATTAAGTACCAAAACCATTGGATACTTGATTTAGATGAGCCTGTTTTAGGACTTATATGATAAAAGCCCGCTAATTAAACCCAAACATAAAGAGTGTTCTAAAAGGTATTTGTGACAAATTCAAAATTTCTATTAAAAGAAATTGGAGGGATTATATATATCCAAGAAACTTTAAAAACAAAAAGTTACAAAAATCAAATCTAAACGATTAATAGCTTCATGCGTATAGCCCTGGAGGTCCTAATCCCACGATACTGAAATATATTTTGCGTGACCATCATGGAAATTTCTTAGGTCTAATGAAATGAACTAAGTACAACGAATTACCTAGTTGAGTTGTTTGTTGTCCACGCCCTAATTAATTATTTACGTTTATATTTTTGGAAATTGTCCCACAACTAATCTATATTATTTTAAATGTGGAATCCATTTATACACTTATTTATTTCTACTAACATCTCACATTATTTTAATTCACTACCCCACATTTACATTCAATATTCATATAACAATATCAAACAAAAACATTCATTAAAAACCGTGCAAAAATCAAACGTAGTCTCATCGGAATGGAGGGAGTAGTATTACCCAAGTTCAGTTACGCTACATGTCGATTTACTAGTAGTATGTTATTTATTGTTTGTGCATAGTAGTCTGGATGCGCCAGGACCTATAGTCAGTTGCCACTATACGTGATATGTTGTCCAAATTTAGCACGATCATATTATTTTTGTCTATCGAAAAGTTAACAAAATGATTTCTGTCTTGTTTACCTAGTGTTTATATTGGTCGGATGCTATATATATAGAGCTTTGCATTGCACCTCTTAGACAAATTTTAGATGATCTCTAATTGTAGATTTCATATGGTGCTGAACATTTGCTTGTTTGGGAGAGGGTTATTTCCCTAATCCTTAATCCTCTCCCAAACAAGCAGAGCATATTGACCTAGAAGGTGCAAAAGTGAATATACTATGTAGTGTAGGGGGTAAAGAACTAATTACAACAACTACTACTATTGTTTTACCCTTTTTGTGCCCCACTAGATGATAAAATAATTTTGATCTAGCTAGCCTAGCATACTGTTACTGTTGTATCATGGGGGAGTCTTGGGAGAAGGGTTTGAAACTTTGAATTTGATTCCCTTCAAAATCACATGCGGTTGTCTCCAATACCACCACATAATGTCTAGGAGTAATCCATTTCAAATGCACCGTTTAAATTTTTTAAACTTTAATTACAAATTAATATTAAATTATAATAATAAATCATTAACAAAATTTCGTCCGTTTGATTTGCCTGTTTAACAAAAATTTTAAAATTGTTAATTATATAAAATTCAAAACGGTGCAACTATTTTATAACTATTTTATAGCTGAGGAATACAGTGGTAATTATATTGTAGACACTCAAATTTGTATTTGATTTGTATAATTAAATCACTAAATTGAATTTTTGTATTTAATTGGAATTTTAATAAATTCAATCCCAAGTATGATATTTAGTTGATTTTAAAATACTCATTTGTGATTTATCAAATTGTTTCACGTGGAAATTGTGTATATTTTTAAGCCACTCAATATTATTTTCTATGAAATAATTACGTGGAAAAGTTGGTGTGTTTACCAAATGGTTCTACAAGATATTAACTATGCAATATTATTATTACATTGAAAAATATATAATAATATGGGAAATAAGACTCAAGTTGACTAATCGTGTCACGTCATAAGTTTGATGCAATTATTAATTAATTGCAATACTAACCAATCGAAATTTGTCATTCTCTTTTTTCTATAAGGAGCTCATTCTCCATTATAAACATCACAATTTCAGAAGACAGAGTTCAAAGACCAAAATTCCAGAGCTCAAGAACATAAGTGAAGAAATCCAGATCAACTCAAGAAGATCGAATTCATCCTTTTAGCAAAAACTATTGTTGAAAGCCAAGAAAATCGAATTCATCTTTCTAGCAAGAACCGTTGTAAAAGAAAACTATTGTAGTTCTTCAATAAAGCGAAGATAGTTTCAAGAAAAAGTCTTGAAGACCCTTGAAGCAACACCGATAGAAGATTGTACTCCATCGCGAATCTCGTGGAAGCACTCGCTCGAAGATTAGTAGACACCTAAATTGCGTAAATTATAGTGTTGTACTATGATGGAATCTTTATAATTAGAGATAATTATCACAAAATATATGATGATATAGGACTAAGAGAATATTCATATCATATCCCTTAAAATATGATTTTAGCTTGGTCTCTAAGTTCCTACTCTCTTATAAATTTGAAATGGTGATTAGCTTAGAGTTAGATAGTTAGAGATGGAGTCACAAACAACTTCATCAAACCCTCTACTATTAAATTGTAGGTTAAACCCAAACCCCAAACTCCTAATACCAAATTGTAGATTAATCCAAAAATTAGCCAAATCCATAATACTAAATGTAGGTTAGATCCAAATATGGAACAAGTCATTTGACCATGGTAATCCAGTTCATATCCATTAGAGAGAGTAATCAATAGATCCATGAAGACTATACTCCAAAAGTTATGAATAAAATCATTATTCTGTGTTTTCTTTGCCTCTTTTTATTGATTATTTGCAGGCTATTACAATATGTGGTTAATATCAATCCATTTTTATTTTTTAAATGAAATTAATGATTATTACACATAGTAAAGAGGTACTAATTTATATTATTTTACTCATTCAAAGTATTATTATACATAATTAAATGTAAAATATGAAACATTATATTATTAAATACAACTATTACACGTTGAAAATGTAATATTATATAATAATTAATCTTAAACTTACTCTATTCATAAATTCTTGAGAAAATTTATTTTTACACTATAATGTAAAACTGGTTTCGTTATAAAAGACTAATAGTTTAATTAAGCTCCCACCTTGTTGATAGGTAATTCGTGCTTTCCTCTAGAGCGTAGTACTTTTCTCTGGAGCGTCGTCGTGGGGCGAAGGTTCAAGAGCGTCCCTCGCACTTCAAGTGCCTTTCGTACTGTTCATAGTAACCTGAGATATAACTTAGCAAGAGGGGGGAGTTAGTGCCACAAGCCTGGCTTGTCAATGATCAAGCCGGAGGGACGACTTTATGTGTTGGGAGTTGGTAGGCTTCCCTAGTAAATGTAGAGTGAGAAAGTAGTGTGATGCATGGGATGTCATGATGATTACATTGATTTGAGTGAGCCCATATATATACTAGCAATAGAATATTGCATTGGCACTTAGGATCGTGACAAGTGTCCGACCATGATTGAGCCTCATCTGGGCTTAGGCCCATTTGGAGTGACGCATGGGCTTTGGCCCAGTTCTTCCACTAGGGTTGGCAGGGGTAAAATGGTCATCCTTGAGACCAAAGGGCTCCTAGGGCGGGTGTCGCCCAAGTACCGTCCGAGGATGGGGTAGTAGGGCGACCGCTATGCTCCTAAGGTCCGAGTACCATCTTTTCCTTGGGACATGTTGGTTCTTCCTTGACGTAAGGAGGACTCATGTCCGACTATCTGTGCTAGTAGGGCAGAAGGGCACTCGTCCGACTACCATTGCTAGTAGGGCAAAAGGGCACCAGACTTGTTCCTCTCGACGTGCTACTAGGGCGATCCTATGTAGCCGGAGGTTATGATGAAGTCCTAGGAGCTCTTTGCCTACCTTGCCTTTCTCCTAGCTGGTGGCTACTAGGGCATTGTTCTGCTAGTAGGGCGACTCAATGGCCAGTATGGCAGTTGTACTTCTAGGTCGAACATAAGAACTTAGGCAATTTTGCCTGGTCTCTTGTCTGGTCGGACCATGGTGATGGGTAATAGGACCTTTCTATCATGGTCAGCCCATGAAGTCCTAGTACGCTCTTAGATGCCCTTGGGGGTTGGATATATTCCGACACCAACACACCTAACTAGTACTACTCCGATATATGAATGTAAAACGTAATTTTTTTTGTAAGACTTACTTACTCAACTTCATATCTCCAATTAAAATATTCTTCTCTCTTAAAATTGTCCCCCCTTTTTTTCTTCTTTTTGACTAAGCCTTTCATCATTCTGCTCCTACAGATCGGAGCTTCTTCTCCGATCTGCCGATCTTCTTCTCCGATCTGGCCAATGCCAGTTTGGAGATGAAGCTTCGATCTGTTCCTTCCTTTTTTCTTTTAGTTTTTTTTTATTTTCTTTTTTAGCTTTCTTCAGGTCTAGATCGTTTTTTTTCAGATCTAGTTCTTGGTGGTTCTTTTTCAATTTCTAGGTTTTGATTCTTGTGGAAGCAATAAAGAAGGCCATTACCATGGTGCAAGGTGGATGTTTTGACTAGTTTTAGAGAAGGCGGTGGTACCGGTCCGATTGGCATCGAAGGTGGCAGTTTCTGGTGGTGACGGAGTTGTTGGTGGTGACGAAGCTGTTGGTGGTGACAAAACTATCGGACGCTAGGTGGTGACGAAGCTGTTGGTGGTGACGAAGCTGTCGAACGCTAGGTGGTGACGAAGCTGTCGAACGCTAGGTGGTGACGAAGCTGTTGGTGGTGATGAAGCTGTCGGACGCTAGCGGAGGCTGTTTCCCGGTGGCTGATTTCCGGTGGAAGGGGTGGGTGTTGGTGGTGACGAAGAAGCTGAAGGTTGTGGTGGTGATAAAGCAGGCGGAGATTGTTTTTCGCTGGCTGACTTAAGGTGGGAGGGGTGGGTGTTAGTGGTGTGTGGGATTGCGTTTAGAGGGAGATGGTGGAGGTGGGGTTGAGGCCGTTATTCGCCCCGGAGAAGATGAAGCTTTTGTTGCTAGGTCTTCTGTTTGGGTGAAAGAGGGGTTTGGGTTCACTACAAGAATTCTGCTGCATATTCAACGGAGTATTCGATGTTGAGTCGTAGTTGCTTGAGTAGTCTTCTGTTGGTTTTGGCTTTGTTCGTTTTCTTTGTTTTTTACATTTAGTGTCGTTCGAGTCTTGGTTGAGGTCAAGTTGGAGGTTTAGGGTGAGCACGTTTTTCATTCTCTGTCGGTCCTTCTCATTTTTTGTGGATGTTTTCCTACTGTATGACCGAATCTTTGACAACAATCCCGGAGCTCTTCGAGTTGCGACAACGGGAGGAAAGCTGATTTGGGGAAGATGTTTATTTTTGTGATAAGTTCGAACTGCATTCACTATTTCCTTAAGCTCGCCGTCCAGTCTTGCGAAATTGCTATGCCACGAAGAATCAGTTGCTTCACATATGCCGCTTGTGATATGCGACGTTGGAAGGGCAAGGCTTGACCGGAGCAAAGGCGGGTTGGGACGGAGATGTGGAGCGGGCCGGGTTGGCATGTTTATATGCTGAGGTGGGGTTGTTATGGAAGGTTGAGATGGCGATTGAGATGGAAGGGCGTGTGGGTTTTGAAGTTTGGGTGAGGTGTTCTTTGTTTGGTTGTTTCGTTTCTTTTGTTGTTGTTTTTTACGTTTGTTTGTTTTTGTTTCGAGCATTTCTTATGCTCGTTTTGTTTTATTAATTAATAAAAAAAAAAGAAAATTTGGCCCTTTCAAATAAAATAAAATTAAAACATAAGACAATATCTAAAACTTCACCTAATAATAGAAACAATGAATGGATTACTTAAAAAATACATATCATATCAATTCATTTTACTAAAATTTAATGATAATTTATATATTATATAATCCCTATTAGATTTATCAATGCCCTTTATCAATTAACTTTATCAATTAAAGATAAATCCCTCAGTTACATTCATTTATTCAAAACTCATGTTAGATAGATTAATTACACCTAGGCATATAAATTTAACTTTTAACAAATTAAACTACAGAAAATATATTTGGTTATCCCTATTTAGGCTCTGTTCTTTTCGTATGAAAAGTTTGAACTGAACTGAACTGATCTGAACTGAACTTATTTGTAGTACAAAATACTATTAGCCAAATCTAAACTGAACTAAACTGATTTGAACTGAATTTATTTTCATCAATTTTCAGATGAAAAGAATAGAGCCTTAAATATTGAATTTTTGAACTCAGACAACCAATTTTAATTTTTATTTATAACATATTTGACATTAATATATTCTATTTTACAAAATAGACACTAAATAATTTGAAATTAACCCACATAATTTATCTAAATTTCAAAACGGTCCTAAACAAAGACATTGTAAAACAAATCTCAACAAAACTTATATCAACTTCGATTGGAGCACAAACAACTCCGATAGAACCTAGTCCGCTCCGGTATCGAAGTGTTAAAACGAAAAAAAAAAGTAAAAGAAAACAAATTTGATAAAATGCTTTTAAGGGTGTGTTTGGGTAGATTAGAGATATATAGGACTGATAAGTTGGTGAGATGTACTTGTTGAAATTGTTGTCAAGATGAAAGCAGGTCACCAACCCGGTGGGGGGGGAGAGACATGTAATGAACCCTAAATCTTAAGAATTAAAACGAGGTCATTATAACAATTTTAATTTATTTTAATGAAATTAATTATATAAAGAAGTTGGTAAAGTTTACATGTTAGAGAAATTGATGGGTTTTGGCATAAATTACTTAGAACTTAAGAAATTGTAAAAATAGTGCTTGTAAACTTAAACTGTTTTGAAATGAAATAACTTAAATTCCAACTTAATTTAACGAAATTGTTCATTAGGTCCAATCCAGATTTAATTTATCAAATTTAATTTAAGAGGATTTGTTAGTCTAGAAGATGTTACAAATTCTCACAATTCAACTTATCCTTAGGCTAAGTAATTCCTCCATCTTTTTTTTAATTTAAAATTTTAACTCAATACACACAAATTAATAAACATAATCATTACCCTATATTTAGTTAAAAAAAATAAAGCCAAATTGAAGGATTAAAAAAAAAGAGAGAGGTCCCACCTATACTTTAAATAATATAGGGGTAAAACTTCAAATATAATAAAAAAAGTAAAGTTGGCTAAAGCTTAAAAATAAAAAAAATGGAGGAAGTTGTAAGTTGAATAAATTAAATTATTACAAACACCCACTAATAAGATTTTTTAGAAAAAACCAAGTGTATCATCGGTGAGATGAATAAGTGAAAGTATAATTGTAAAAAACAACTAACTAATAGTACAGAGAACAAATAATAAAATCTTGAATTATAGTCTAACAAACAAGTAGATAGATATGTTATGTATTCTATCGGATTTTCAAAATGGACTTTTAATTTTGTAGTGTAGATTTAAACTTCAAAATAAAAAATCCAATGTTTGGTGGGAGATGATCGATCTATGTTATGTTTCAAAACACATGTTATTATCAAAATGTTTACTTTTGTTTATGAAAATCACCTATATATATATATATATATATATATATATATATATATATATATTAAATGAATCCTGACAATAACTTTTATATTTATCTATCTCTGTTGATTTATCTAATGAACAATCTACCACGAGACTTCCTCAAAGTTTATTTAATTTACTTCCAGTAAGTTATAATTTGTTTGTAAACTTTTATTTTTCCATAAACGTCAAGAAAAAACTTTATTACTGAGGCGACAAAGTACAAGTAAGGATAAGACATGCTCGGACAACTGATCAAGAGTAACTACAAGGTTTCGAACGATACAAATAAGAATAAGACATGTCCGGACAACTGATCAAGAGTAACTACAAGGTTTGAAATAGTACAAGTAAGGATACGACGTGTTCGGACAACTGACCGAGAGTAACTACTAGAAGGTTTCAAACAAACTCTTATACTCTCTCAAGATCGAATAAAAACACACAGAAGTCATATCTAAAACTCATATATAGCAACCTCTCATCTGTAAATTGAGGAATCTCGATTACACGGTTTCAGTTCACCAACACGTACAATTATTACATTGAAACCATTTTATCGTCAAGTATAAGAATGACTAAACTGACAAAAACTAAAATTGAAAACTAGTATAATGCTCCGAACTCTTTCCTTTTATTGGGATAATTTTATTCGGTGCGAAATTTGAATCTGTATAAAGATGGTGCCACTCCTTCATTTGATCCTATTCACTATACACAATGAAAAATCTTCGTGTCACAATTTTTTTACTTTTATAAAAATCAGTAATATTTCAAAAACACTTTTTAATAATGCTATTAAAATAAAGTGTAAAGTTTGAATATAATTTTTTCTTTTTGGACAAGGGAGTTTGAATATATATGAGAATTTGCTCCGGCCTCCGGGATAAAAAAGTGCTCCGGAATTATAACAAACACATTTAAAAAAAGAAAAAGAAAAAGAATTTGGTGGTAAAAGTTAAAGGGAAATCTAATGCAATTAACTGTAGGAAGACTTTTTAGGGTGAGTATAGCAAATAGCAATAAATAATAATGAAGCAAGAAAACAGCCCAACCCCACTCACCTCACCAATTCCTCTCTACTTTCCATTTTGTAATGAAAATCTTCCCCCTATTATAAATACACCCCATCTCTTCACCTCTACTCCATCATCCATATCAAGGCCTCTCTTCCTTTTCTTCCCCTCTTTAGGGTTTGTTGAAGTTCCTCCTCTTCAACCCTCCATAAAAACCCTTTTTCCCATCTTACCCTCCTCACAGATAACGCATAAACACACTTACATGTTACTTCTAGATCTTGATATCATCTGCTTCTACTTTTCTTGAATGTTTTGACTTTTGATACTTTGTTTCTTGATTTGTTTTTTTGTTGCAAGTATTAGGGTTTGAGGGTGGAGCTCCTTTAGGTCCAATAGATGGATTTCTGCAGGGAAACATGTGGTGCTGGTATATGGATACCTCAGCCCTATCCACGTGTCGAATCATCATTGGATATGGCTTGTGGCTTGCATATCTCAGGGCCTTATGTTATTCTCTTGCTCATCCCTTCTTTGGATTGAAGGGAGCTCTACACTTTTACCTCTCTAAATTATTTCCCTTTATTTTTTGTTAAAACAAATTTTAAAGATTTTGATTTATTTGCTAGACTTGGTATATATATAAAAGGGCTAAAAATATATATTGATGGTAAAAAGGAATAGTTGTTTGAATGTGGTGTTATTTTGGAAGGATTATATTATAAGTATGTATATGGATCTATATGTGGGTAGTATTGGAAATGACTTTAAATCCGTTAAATTTGATTACTAGCTCTGCAAGGAAAACCAAACAATCCACTGATGATTGATTTCATTCATTCAACAAGAAAGAAAGAAATGAAGATCTTTTTTCATTACAAAATCTATCACTAGATTTGCTTTTCTATTTGTGGTTTCTGTAAAAAGTCAAATCTTCTGTCCTACTGTAATTCATTTTTACCTTTTTCTTTTCTTTTTTGTTTTTTCCCCTCTTTTTCCTTTGCAGGTTTGAAGGCCAGGGGAATCTCGAGGTTGCTGTTAAAAAACGCCAGATTTTAATAATTTGTACTCTTAGTTTACGCTTAAGTATAGTTTAGTCTAGTGTTTGTCAGACTGTATGTAATAACATCTTATCTTTAATTTTTGTTATTTTTAGATAGATATAACGGTTTAATTACACCAGTGTTGTTGATTTTGAGCTGGAAAGCTCTGTGTGTGTAATAAATATGAATTGGCGAAAATCACGCTGTACATAAATGGACAATTAATAGTAATAAATTTAGTCCCATAAATTTATTGTTACAACTTTTATTTATTTGAGAAAGAACAAAGCTTCATTAATCAATACTACCTCTCTTTTAACTAAATAATGGTAAAATATTTAATAAAATTATATTATAAAAATATAAAATTTAAGTTTTAGAATTTAGTTTTATCAAATATTTTATCAATATAGTTTAAGATTAATCGGGAGTCAAAGTTGAAATCTGTTGACCTAAAAAAGTAAAAATGGTTAATTTGTAGCGGGACCGAAGGAAGTAATATATTGTTCTCTAAAAAAAGAGTCATGTATTGTTGCAACTTCAGTCTGTAATTTAACTTCAGTCTGTAGTTTGTACCACTATATTTGACATTTTAATTTTCATAATGTAGAAAACAATAGTGCATCATAAAATCACCATTCACCATCTGATTCAAAATTTCAAACATAAAATCATGTTCTAAACCGTGGGGATTGTTATAATAATGTTACATGGATACAAAATATCCATTAAAGTAAAATTAATCCCTATAGAGTATATTACTCAATATTTGACACATTTTTTTTTTTAATTACTCCCTTTCATTTTTTGGCTTATTACTCCCTTTGGAACTTACTGTTTCAGTTAAATAAATTTGAAATAATGAAAATTAAACTAAATTGACATTTATGAATTTTTAAGAAAGAGATCAAATTAAAGCCTTAAAAGAGTTTCATTTGAAAAAAAGAAAAAATAGTTATTACTCCCTCGGAACTTCCTTTTCGGAAAAAAATAGACTTTTAACAGCTTCCTAGTTTGATTTTTTCCGATCAACAGATTTTAACTTTAACTCCCGATTAGGCTCTGTTCTCTTCGTCTGAAAATTGATTATTTTAAGTTCAAATCAATTCAGATGCATTAAGTTCAATTCAGTCCAGATTTGGCTAATAGTAGTATTTTGTACTACAAATAAATTCAGTTCAGTTCAAATCCATTCAATTCAGTGTTGTTCAGTCGAAGAGAACAGAGACTTACTTGAGATATAATGATAAAGTATGTAACTAAATTATATTATGAGAATTTAGATTATATATTTCTATAATATAATTTTATTAATAATTTATCATTATAATTTAAAATTAACAGGAATACAACGTTGAAAGTTGGTGAAAAAAAAGTCAAACTATAAAACTTTTAAGATCGCGGATAAAAAGTATCAATTTCAAAATGTCAAAAAAATTACAACCACACACTTTATTTATTTATTCCTATCATACTTTTACCATACTTTTTGTTTATTTCTCTCTACTACACCCACCTACCAACTGTATTTATTACTACCTCATTTTTTATTGTATGATATTTTGACTTTTTTTTTCTTTCTAATTATTATTAAATAAATGATGTTTAAGGTTCTTTATATTTATAATATTAAAATCTCAATGTAAATTTCTATTTTTCTACAAATGGTATGAAATGACATGTTGTTTACACTTTACAAGTTTACATAAAATAACAATGTTTCTTTTTTATTTTGAAAAGAAACCAAATTTCATAGATCAAGTAGAGAGGAGTTATAGTCACCCTACACTTGAAATGATTATCGGGTTTTCAAAGTACAGATATTATAATGCAGAGACGCACATAACCATGGGGAGCATGTATCTCAGATCATATCAATAGTCCTATCTGGACAGTTACAGATAATAGAAGATCAAGCTACCCTAACATCTCGATACAGTAACACTTCCAAGCTTGGCAAGAAAATCCGCAGTATTATCCGATTGGTGATACACAAAACGAAGCCGTCAATCCTCTAGGAGATTTAACTGCTGTCTAATCGCGTCCACGAAATGTTGATGCCTCATGTGGCTGCCATGCATGGTCCTGTCAAGGCAAATAGAATAACATTTTTTCAATCTCTCTAATTCTAGTCACATTTTGACATTTTATTCACTAGATGTACTATTTTGACATACATGTTTTTTTGAACGGATTATTTTGACATACATAGAGTAGCGTTTTCCACTAATCTGCCTGATTTTAGTCCCATTATCACATTTTAGTCATTTTAATTACTAGTATATTATATTTACATGGAAATACACGCGTGATAAAGTGTAATTGAATTTTAAAAGTTGATAAATTATAAATTATTCATGTGAACTTTCCCCTCATGAGAAACAAATAAATTGATTAAATAAATTTTTAGTAAATTGAAATTTTATTATTAATTTGTTTGTAATTTCTATTTTAGTGTATGTTGTTTATAAGTAATTGCTATTTTTTTTTTTTTTTATAATTTTCAATTAAATGTTTAAAGTAGAAAATAACCAAGTATTGGGAGAAAACTATTTTATGGTACTAATAACTACTATTTCTCAACTTCGCATTGTAATATCATCCTTAACAACCTACCCTTTTAACACGTACTTTAATCATGTTGTGCAAAATACTCATCTTTTTTTTTTAAAATCGTTTATGTTTGTTTTTTTAATGATTTTCCAGCAAATTTATATAATATGGTTGGTGTCTGATTTTTTTTTCGACATTTCATTAAAAACTAAAGATCCGAAAGTACAATACGAAATTTAAGTACATCATTTTGCCTAATTACAGTAGATAACCAGTTTGGGCATACATCCCAAATATACACAAAAGTTGAATCGTCTATTGTCGATTCTTGTCTTCCAAACGTCCGGGCGCGGCCTTCAGATGCCAATTTATCTGCTACACTGTTGAGTTTTCGATACACAAAATGGAGTTCCACCTTCCTTACGGACTGAAGTCGTTTACGTACTTCCCAGAGGAGTAGTTCTTAATCTCTTGTGGCTGCCGATACATGTGGCCTGTTAACACATGACTCCAAAGTTTTAGAATCTGTGTTGATGATAATACTTTGGCAGTCAAGTTTTTCACATAGCTTAATTCCAAATAGCAAAGCATGAAATTCAGCTGTGTTGTTGCATCAATTCTTCCCAAATATGATGTTCCGGCTATTAAGAATTCTCTTTTACTATTTCTAATAACTGCTCCTGCACCTGCATTTCCAAGGATAGGATCATACGATCCATCTATATTTAAGCAAACCGTCCCTGGTGGTGGAGGTGTCCATTTGCTATGGAATGAGGATGGCGTGTTTCTGCTTATTTTCTTCTTTTTTTAGTTGCTTATGGTCTTGAATAGTAGCCAGTAATCTTGTGTGCATTTGTTGTGGTGTATTATTCTGATTTCCAAAAAGTTTTCCATTCCTGAATTTCCAAATCATCCATGTAGTAATTAAGGCATTTAAATGGTTTTCCAAATTATATTCCTTAGAGAACACCAAGTTCTGTAAGGTTTGAGAGTGCTGCAAAGGAGAAAGGAAATGCCTTATGTGAGTAAAACATGGACATGTAAAGACCAAGTGGTCTATAGTTTCTTCTTCCAAATTGCAGAGTGTACAAACTGGTGAAGAGATAATTTGTTTTTCAAATAGATGTTTGGTTGTAGGATATCTTCGGTGGACTCCTAACCAGAGGAAGAATTTAATCCTTGGTATCAAGTGTAGAGACCATATTTTTTACCATGGCCATTGAGGGCCTTGTTCTTGTAAATGGTGTGTGAGGAATTGGTAGGCACTCTTTACAGAGAAAAGTCCATTTCCCCCATACTCCATACCAATTTGTCCTCTACTCCTTCTGCCAAAGGCATTGCAATGATTTCATTAACAATTAATTTCTTGGGGAAGGATTTGTTCCAGTGCTGGTATATTCCAGTTGTTGTTTAAAATATAATCTTGTACTACTGCAAAATGGTTATTAGGTACAGAGTGCTCTTGTAGATTCTTGTTATGGATCTATCTTGCCAAATATGGATAGATGCACCAGTCCCCAAATGGTATGTGAGGCCTGCTCTAAACTCTTCCTTTAAGTTTTATGAGATTTTTCCAAAATCAGCTTTGTTGGGTTTTGCAACACGACAAGAAAACTGAGTTTAGTGACGCTGTCATGCGTCGCTAAACAGCTCCCCATGCGTCGCTAAACCCATTTGCGACCCATTAGTGACGCATAGAAATTGCGTCGCTAAATGGCGAGGCGACGCATGGGCCATGCGTCGCTAAATTAGCGACCCATTCCTATGCGTCGCTAATTTCTGGAAAATTTTATTAAAAATAAATTCTCCTCTCTACTCCACCTTGTGTTTCCTAGGTTTCAAACCTAGGACATCCTTACCCAACACCTTACTAACCCAACACACTTACCACTCGGCTACCAATACTTGTGATAATTCTTGTATAAGTTCTAGATAATATATAGTTATTGCTCTTCATAGTCACTTCCATATGTTTATATTTATAAACCGTTTATATCTTCATACGGTTTGAGATATCTCAATTACTAAGTGGACTGTCTAAGAAATAGGTCACTAAATTTTAATATTTTTATTTATTTCTTAACGGTTGAGTTACTTAGACACTAATAGTTTATTTTTGAACGGTTGGTTACTTAGTTACGGACTTCAGTTTTGGTGTTTGGTGTTCACGTTTTTGATTATTCGTTTCTATGATTTATATTCTTTGTGCACTCCTTATTTCTTAAGTGTTTTTTCTTTTAGTTTTGCAGAATAGTGTCACGTTTTGATGTTTTTCATGTTTCAAGCACTTAGGTACGAAACTGTGATTTTGAGCTTAAAACGCTGCAAAGTGATCTTGTTGAAGTTTCTCGATCTCCATGGATATGTTCGTGAGTGACCGTTGTTCGATTTAAGCCAAGAATTTCATTTGGGAAAAACTTAGACTTACCTTAGAAGCACATATTCAGAAGTTCGGATAAAGATTTTGGAGTCGTTCAAGTGTGCAAGATTAGTGCAGTCTAGCCATTTCATCCATAACTCCTTCATATGATATTGAATCAACCTCAAATCAACGTCCTCGCGTAGATAACTCAACGAGGTATCCAACGGTAGGTTATGCGCACCAATCCGATAACAGATGAGACCTATAGCTCCAGTTGAATGTGAGAAGACCCACTTGAAAATTATGCAGTTTCTGCGACCCATAGCCCATGCGTCGCTAATTTTAGCGACCCATAGCCCATGCGTCGCTAATTAGCGACCCTTGAGCTTTGGTCGCTAAATTAGCGACGCATATGGCGCTAATTTAGCGACCAAAGCTCAAGGGTCGCTAATTAGCGACGCATGGGCTATGGGTCGCTAAAATTAGCGACGTATGGTTATGCGTCGCTAATTTGCGTCACTAATCTCAATTTTTCTAGTAGTGCAATAGCATCTAAGAAGGTAGTTTCAGGGAAGTACTTGGCCTTGTATACATCAAACCAAAGGGATTTGGTTTGTATATGCAAGTTCATAAGTGCTTTAAAAGAAAGACTTTGTTTAAAGTAGAAAGATCCCTGATACCTAGGCCTTATTGGATTACAGGCTGCAAACTTTATTCCATTTTATTCTTCCTCTTGTTTTTCCATTTTTGTCAGCATTCCAAAGGAAATGTCTATTTATTGCCTCTATGTTGATTTAGTGGTAAAAGGTGTGAGATAAAAATTTACTTTATATAAATAAGAATATAAACAATACCCATTTGTCCCGCTCATTTCTTTACGTATTCCTTTTTGGGCCGTCCCAATCAATTTTTTACGTTTCTATTTTTGGAAGGTACCTCACATACCATTTATATTACTTTAATCATTGTCCCCACATTCACACTTTAATTTAATCATTTTCCCCACCACTACCATTTAAATATTGACCTACATTCCATTCTATATTAATAAATCACTATCAAACAAAATCTCTCATTAAAAACCGTGCAAAAAGCAAACGTAGGATTCTCACCGGGACGGAGGTAGTATTAAAAATGGACGAAAAATAAATTAAAAGTAATTCCTCCATTTTTTACAAAGTTTCTTTTTAGTAAACTATATACATGTTTATCTCGTATATTACACCTAAATTATATTGATAATATTTTTTTATAAAATATTAAAATTATACTGACAAACTTATAAATTTAATTATATATTTTTTAAAAGATTACATTCATATGATTTAAGAGTAACGTGACATCAAATATAAATAAATATAAATATAGTTGAACAAATATTAACTTTGTAAAAGAAGTGAGAGAGTAAATAATTTAATCTTGACAAGGTGAGAAATGTAATCTTGAGATTGACCAAGACGACAAAGCATGCATCTATAAAAACCTTCGCAATCATTTCAAGACTCTTGTTTGTATTGTATTATTATATCCCTGGCTTTCTTTGTTATCTTCAGTACATGATGAACATACAACTCATGGGTCATGGCCCATATGTCCAATCCAAGTATCCAACATGTATTCCTTCCCACCTAACCTCAAATTGCATGTACTTCTTGTGAAAGTACCTGGATTATTCTCGGGTAAATTGCAAGCGATCACTTCAACTTTTTTAATATCTAAAATCAAGCAACTTTTGCACCAAATCTCATCATTTTGACATGCACAAAACTCAACCAACTCCAAATCCTTCTTTTTGATATACCAATGAAGCATTATTGATTACTCTAAGAATCGGACTTATATTGGCAAATCAGATGAACATTTAGAAACTCATAATCCAAATTGATTCGCTTTATGTTTACAATTGTGTTTGCAAGACCAGGACCCGATGTGGGCGCACCAGGATCTGCCAAGTAATATATGGGGTGTGATGGAACACGTGGAAGAGGTGCAGTTGCTTCTTGTTTATATGGTATTCGCTGTGCAAAGCTATAACATCTTCCACCTGTTCTTAATATATGATGCATTTTATTTTTTCTTTATTAAAAAAAATACTCCATAAAAAAACCGGGTTTTCAACATGATCATATTATTGATGTTGCAAGAATTTACACGCTGTAAGTTACGGTGACTGGAGTCCAGTGTCCAGTGGTTGTAAATGGTACGTAGTACTAATTGCATGTCAGCATGTGTAATATTCCCAGACAGTTAAATTGTCTAAAACAGAAAACTTACAAGCTCGGTCTGTTTTCCAAAACATTCACTTATAATGGGAGTATGAAATTGAAATAAAGGATATAACCTATTTTAGGCTTGCCTATGTGTCTACAGCTTAAAGTGATCACCCAATGTAAGAAAATTACATTTTACAATAGTAATAATAGAAAGATGCTGTTACAGGCCCCCAAACTAGAACATCATAGAAAAAGA
Source organism: Plantago ovata (assembly GCA_028274465.1). Taxonomy (NCBI): domain Eukaryota; kingdom Viridiplantae; phylum Streptophyta; class Magnoliopsida; order Lamiales; family Plantaginaceae; genus Plantago; species Plantago ovata. Next base: position 2,748,412 of record CM051458.1, read on the forward strand.
ATGAATCATACTCAAACGTCAAAAAATAGATTCATACTACAATCAGACAGTCTTTGTATGCATACGAGTTTTAAGAAAGGCTTCAGGAAATTCTAGGAGTGGGAGCTAGAAACGCGTTGCTAAAACTGGTTCTCGTCTGAGTCGTCCCGTAGTTCAGTTTCATAATGGATGGATTTACAAGAAGATCCATTCCAACCAACAAAAGTAATTGTTTGCAAACTATGGAATCAAATCAACATCATATGAGTTGTTTGTATGTTATCTAGTTGGTGAGACTACTTGTTCCAATTTCTAATAGTGCTGCTGTGTCCATCCGTTTGATATCACAATTGAGATAAAAACCAAATGGGAAAGGGAAACTGTAGAGTTGTCAAAACCCAACTAACTTATATGATTAGGAGCTAGAAACGCGTTGCTAAAACTGGTTCTCGTCAGAGTCGTCTCGTAGTTCAGTTTCATAATGGGTGGATTTACAAGATCCATTCCAACCAACCAAAGTAATTGTTTGCAAACTATGGAATCAAATCAACATCATATGACTTGTTTGTATGTTATATAAGTTGTTGAGACTACTTGTTCCAATTTCTAATAGTGCTGCTGTGTCCATCCGTTGGACATCACAATTGAGATAAAAACCAATTGGGAAACTGTAGAGTTATCAAAACCCAACTAGTCTACTGAAAATGATGGGGGAATTTCTCCTTCAATTGAATCATCATAAACATGTCACTCTTTGCAAGGATATCTGGATAGTAACATCAGCAGAAATTGATCAATATTTCGAGCGATGACCACTCAAACTGATGTCCCATACAAAAATCATAAAGCGGTCCCTCAGGGATCTCAATGGGCAGGGTGTGCATCCAATACGAAAACCATATTAATGGTAGGGGATCAATGGATCGATCCGGGTCCAAAAAGGATAAGGTATAGATAGGGTATGTGAAAGCTTTAGACCTTAAATGAGATCCCTGGCCTTGGAAGTTCCTCTTGCAGCTAAGATATGGGACAAGGGGTAAAAAGAAAAAAAATAAAAAATATTTGGAACATAGACAAATAATTCCAAAATCACAATTCATTAAGAAAACTGATGATTTTTCCTCGCATATATATAACAAAATTCACGCTAATTCATTCTTAAATGGGAAGCTAGCTAACAGCCATCTTTCTGAAACTGGTGATGATAAACGGCTGGACCATAGTGCACAGTGTCTGGGCATCCAACTCACCATTCCATTGTTCTTTAGGTGGCGAATAGAGGGTCAGAGTAACAACTGTTTGCAGTCACTTGTTAATTCTTCCGACCTGCAATTTCATTAAAAAATAAAAAAATTTAATGGACGAAATACATGAGCTTATGTGAATGGATACATAAACATGGACTCCCTATCCAAATTGTCTTCCTGCCTAATTGCCTGAAGTGTCCCTTGATCTATAAAGGTGAAGAACTAACTGAATTTCATGTAGGTTTTTAGTAAATGTGAGTTGATTTGCTACTAATAAACAAATCAACTATCCATTTATTTTTTGATTTTTAATAAGCTACCTCAGGAAGCTCAGACCATCATGTTATTTTGGTCCAGTGGTCAAATGTGACTTCATATGTATAGCTGTATGCTATATTGTGCGTTTATGTGTGCATGCCACTGCATTTGGGTGATTCCTGATGTATATTTATGTTTTCCTGTCTGTGGGTGTTGGAAAAGTCTGACCAAGAGCACAGACATGAAGGTGTTTTAGGTATAATGTGGTAAGGGTGCTGGAATAGCATAGGATAGTAGAGGTCGGGGGTTCGAAGTTCAAAGCCCGACGGAAGCATAAGGTGATTTAGGTATAATTGGAGTACGTTACAAGGTTGGTTAGGAATAGTGCAGGAGTAGAATAGTTTGGCCGTTTCAAAAAAAAGAAAAAAAAGAGCACAGACATGAAGGGTGGTGGCAGCCGTTTGAAGAGTAATGTTGCTGTTTCACTATGTCTCTATTCTATTCTAATCTCTATATGCATGTGTCTATTTCTGCAATTCTCAGTTGTAAGAATGGACATGCATGTGTCAAATCAACAAATGCATCAACATAAAAATGTCATTCCAAAACAAAAGTAAATTTGAATTGAGAAGAAAGAACACAGATGGGTGTAATATTATCTTTTTTCCCCTTCGTTTCTTGCTAAGAGATGGGTGTAATTATCATTTCATCTTTATCATATCAATTGGTCAATGTATTCCCTACAGCTGAAATGTTATAAAGGAGTAAAAAAGGCACTTGACTGAGACAGTACCTCATTTTTCACCATGCGAGAGCAGCCCATTCTCAATGTTTGCTTCCAAATCCCAGCCCCTGATGAAACACAAGAAACATGAAAACAAGCAAGCATGCAAAGATGATTAGGACACTTGCATGGAAGTAACAATAATTACCTCTCTGCAGCTTCACTCTTCATTTGTTTGATAACACCATCAATTTCAGCACATGCTGCCTCGATATCAATATTTTTCAGACACAGCTCTCTCCATTGTTTAGATAATTCACTAAGCTCATATGCAGTGTTTTGCTGACCAATTCACATGAATATATAACAATATCAGAATCCATATGGAGAAAGGCCAAGCCAAGCCATCTTACATAGGAAGTTTTTCATATTCTCTCTGGGATAGTGACCCACCTAAAACTATATTCTACTTCAATTACCTGGTGATATTTCCTCTCTCGGTTTACGGACTCGATCTTTCCATTGAGCTCCACAACTTGTGCTTGCATTCTGAAAAGGAGCCAACAGTTAGTGCCACAGCAATACTCTGCAGGTGAAACGTCAATAATGACCAATTATAATTACAAATATTTAGAAGAATTTGGACAAATTAATTCTCTGCGAGTAACAATCCTAGTTTCTAACGAAAAATAAATTAGAAGTGTCAACTAAAAGCAACAACAAATAAAGGAAACTGGAAGTATAGATAATCCTAACCGCTCTGTGGACAATTATGACATTCCTTAACATTTTTCAATTGTCGTACTAATTTGTTAGTTGATGATAAAAATGAGTTTTGCTTGCCTGAGAAAAATCATAAGTGAAACCATTACATTTATCAGGTCACCTAAAATCAGTATAATATCTCTGCAAATCTAAATGATGGAAAAAACACTGCTGGAAACTATTACAGTTTACACACACACCAACACCGTCATACCTTGCCAGAAATGCATCCAACTGTTGATTATACAATTTCCAGGTTTCTGGGCCATGTTTTAACATCAACTCCAAATTTTCCAACCTGTGACAGAATGATGAGACAGTCACACTTGTAAGTACGGAACTGACAACTGACAAGCCATAAAGAGGGAAACCAATTAATCAATTATCAGGTTAGCAAATAACCAGCAAGTGAGAAATCACACATGCATGGAAGTAATTAACATCAGAGATCATGTTATAAAAACTAAGAAGATATGAGAAAGAACACATTAAATTCAGAAGCTCAGTGTGCTGTTTAACACAGGTAGAGATCCAGACACATCATAAGGAATTTCACTGAATTTCACTCAAACGTATATGTCAAGCTGTAATTAATAAATTAATAAATTCATTTTTATCCAAAGAAGACACCATGAAAGAAAGAATTAAATATGACAATTAATCCAGTTTTCAATATGTTTCTATGGTTCAATGGACCCTGATCAACTTTATACAAGGTCGATAATGTTAGTAACGTGAACTACATCAACCTAGAGAATGAAAATGAATACTAATAAAGCTCAACAACAATTACACCATGCAGTTGCACTAAAGAGTTAAGAGGAACCACAATTGAGTCAACATCAGCACCGAGATCCAGAATTCCAGATATCATATTATTATTAGGACTCATAAGCATCCTGAAATTAAGCATTCTGTATTGGGTTTATAATTCTTGTTAATATCAGTCGCACACCAATCTATTCACATTTAATTTGCAATGAGTTACTCCCAAAGACTAATTTTCTTATCCAGCTATATCCTCGTAGGCCATGGGGGTTCCGCCTTGTAAATTCAAAGATACTCAGGTAACTATACATCATTCCTCTTATAAATTAATAGACTCCGATGCATATTATCCACAGCATTCTTTGAAAGAAAAAAATGTTACTTCCACCACTTCACCTAAACCTATATCTTTATGCAGTACAGTACAGGCTACATAGACTCTGAACGCGAGTCTCTTCACAAAACTAAAGTACTTTTCAACTATATATTACTAACAAATAATTATATCGTCAAACACAGAATGCTGCAGCTGACATTTGACAACAAAATGTGCAAAATATTGATGATGCCAAAAGGTATGACCTAAGGAAAGAAAATCATCTTATTGTGGTATACTGGATTTGGAAGGAAAAATCATTCGTAGACTTGAGAAGTAACATTCCTTACTTGCCAGAGATACGTTGCACGTGTAGTATTAAATAAAGTACACTCTTTAGTTTTGAGCAAGACTTTCAGTAGATTCTAGGATAGTTTCAATTCAAAAAGATCATAGGATAGGAACCTGTGTAATTCAGAAGTTCAAATCTTAAGATCATGTGAACGTTGTCTGATTGCTGTGCGAGAAGATATACATTGTACGACACTACAGCAATCCTACTGACTAATTGTGCATTAAACTTATACGAAGTACTATGTTACTTTTACATCTCAAAACATTAAGATGCCACTTGAACATTGTGCAATCTAATCTCATGCTTCGCATGGAACTCATACAAGATTATAATTAAGTGACTAAGAGTTCGATAAAACAACTTGTTTTATGGTAAAATGGAAAATGTAATTATCAGACTAGTCTTGGGCTCAAAGCATTGGGCAATTATAACAGTTTAGACTGCCCTGAACGATAGTATAGCCAATACCAAGCAGCACTAAAGCTCAAAACTAAATCGACCTAAATTTGCATTTACCATAACTCAAAACACTAATGCCTATCTAATTCCACATCCACAATAGTACTACTGAGGAACCTTTATTTAACAACCAGCACATCAGTTAAATAACCATTAAATATTTAGCATTTGATTCTAGACTCGCCTAAACTTCTCCACGCAGCTTAATATTCATAAACGGAAACTAGAAAACAGACACTGACAATAGAACAAATTGTTATGTGTCCTCTTGGTCTATACACACCGGATCAACAAATTGGTTTTAGCATTCCCAAACACTGATAATCACTAAATTAGGTTAGTTCTTCACAAAGGGATATTCTATCTCATATGGCTCTTAGTTCCAAACTCCGTTACTATCGCAAAATGTACAAATGATACCACTCCAGCATACAATGAACAAATCCTAAGCTAAAACCTAACAATAACAAGTTCGATAAGACGATAACAAGCCTAAATGTAATACCACAATTAACGTAATACCACAATACCAATCAAAACACAATACCTGATAACCTGATGCTGCAATAACCGCTGAGCTTTCTGCACAGCGGCATTCCAGGCGGCCTCATCATTCCGTTTGTTCACCGGTGGTGCCTCGAGTCCATACCTAGACGTATCCATTTGCACAGGAGGCTTCCCAGCCCTCACCCTCTCATACTCCCTCGCTAGCATCGGATGGTCCTTCAAACATCACACACAAAAATCAATTCACATCACTGGAAACATAAACATCAATTAAAGAGGCAATTCATGGTAATTAGTACCTGGAAACTAGTTTTGGGAAGAGGTGGGAGGTCTTTGAGGAAATCGGAGGGTTTCTTAGAGCTCCGCCGCATCTCTTCTTCGACCAACCGGTCAACTTCCTTTTTGACCAAGGGGTTGCCGTAATCGTCGTCGATGTAAGGAAGTGCGTCAATTATGACGGACGAGGGAGCGGATTGCTGCTGCTGCTGAGGCGAGGCTTCGAGCATTAGTACATCGCTACCTCCCATAGTTAGAGTAGGTCCGAATTAATCTCTCTTCCTCTCCTCTGTTGAGTTGCTTACACCGTGAGAGTACAATTGTAGCAGACTAGCAGCAGTGTATGTGATTGTGAAGGACTAATAAGGGTTTACTGTGTCTGTTATTTTATTTTGGGGGTTTGAAGTTGGAACTCTTTGAAAGAAGAAACAAAAATGGAATTTGTTGGAAATCAAATCACATTCTTTTTAAAACAAAAAAATAGATACTCCCTCGCGAAAAAATATTATTGAGAAAATGTAATTTTCCTTTGTAAGCAAGCTCTCACTAAAAAATATTTTTAATAGATATATGTCATTATAATGCCTTAATAATTTTAGAGAGTTTTAAAAAATTAAAAATATTATACAACATATTAATAAAGTAACAAGGTGTAATTTTCTTTTCAAAATTTTATCAATAAGTTTTAGGTTAAAGTTTAAGGCCACAACAGGAGACATGGGAAGTGACTTTATTAGTGTTGTAGAATCTGACATACAATACAATTATGGGGATTACAGTTTGTACGAAGCAATTCTAGTCGACTCATATAAAATATTTCCAAATAATGCAGTTGTCATCATCATTTCAGTAGAATTCATCTTACTGCAACTGATGAGGATTGAATTAGTGCCTTCAAGTTTCACACCTAAGATTAGGAGTGATAGGTTATTGCTATGGTGTTTTTTTTTTTTTTAAAGATAAGTTCGACTTGTCGATCAAGTTGGAGCATGAATAATCAAGGCTCTGAAACATTAAGTGTATTAGACAGGGTTAGGAATTGCTTGTCTAAGGTTTGACCATGTCCAATATTTTTTTTTGGGGGCGGGGAAGGGGGTTTATGAGATGCTAGACTAGTTTATTACACCACCAAGACACATACATGTGAGTCCCATATATGTGGAGTCCAATATCATGTGTCTTGATGGTGTAATAGACTAAGTCTAGCATGAAATAAAGGGGTGGAGCTTCATTGATATATGTGCTTCGTAATCATGAGTTGTTTCAATGATTTCCAATAGTAGGTTAAGCCTAATGGTCACTCAATCGATGGTGGTACTGTCATATCAATGGTCATGATTACCCATCGATTGTCCTTGTGGTCATGATAATTCTTAGTCTTCCGCCAACTTCGTATGGACGGCCAAAGTCTTACCCACCACCGAGGGCCTCAGTGGAGTGTTTGTGCCCCAATAATCGTGTCATGCTACCAACTCCATCTCCTAGGCTTGGGTTCCCTTGTGCCCGATGGTAACATTTCACCCATCACCAACAACATTTGCAAACACATTTTTAAGTCTGATAATCTTTGAGTATGAAGAGAATAAATACTCCTAAAGTCCAAAATGGAAATAGAGTTGAGAATTACATGAAGAAAGGTTGTATTAGAAAGGGCAGACCTTAGTTTGTCCAGCCTAAGGATCAATGAACACAACCTGATCAATCTAAACAAGCTCAGCTTGAGAGCTCGAACAAGCTAAAAATGTCATGTTTTCACTACTAGTTAAGCCTTGTCACCTCAAAGCTAAATGTGCACAGTTAACTACTAGATTAAGCCTTTTTCTTTCAATACTTTTTCCCTCAAATCTAGTACTTAAACAACAATTCTATTATAGACCTAAGTGAAATCATGTCACGCCAAGTTCTGACAAGGAAAACTTCTTTGTACCTCTGTTGATATAGGCCAAAACAACAACATTCAATTACAATGTACAGTTTTGGTTAACATTAAAATTCTGCATGGAGCTATTTTACAGATAAAGTTATCTACAGAAAACTGGTACTTCATGATCATGCACAGTTGATAGACTGAAAAACAATGTTGGATGCATCTGTTAGAAGTTGTTTTGAGTGAGTTCCTGCACTTTTCTTACTCATCCGGAGTTCTTAGGTCTCATGGTATTGTGTCTCCTCAAAAGCATCTGCTCTCTAGATGAAAGGGAATATGATGTACTCGGCGTAGAAAAGATTCCAAATAAAACGATAATAATCTGAGATCGCCTCCTGCAGGACATATCGAGTATGACACTATTAGCTCAAAACCAGGATGCATCCAAGTGCTTAATCTGAGTTCGGATTTTGAAATATGCAAGAATACCTTGGTGTAATTTGCTTTTTCCAGTAACCACGCCTGCATTGAAAAAGAATACTCCATATTACTTCGAGATTACATGTACTATTTACACATAAAATCACATGAACCAGAGATCATTTAATGCTGCCAAAGATTTCACCAATATCAGGATTGAAGCTCAAATATTTGATAAAACTTCAAAACAAGTTCTCTCAGTTACAGATTCAAGGAATCAGGAAAAAACCAAGCTTGTGATGTACCTGGAAAGTTAAACCTAATGCCAAGACAGCATGTGTTGGTATCATTAAGCTTCTCCGAAAAGCCTGCAATACATTGTGGATTCAAATTACATATTACTTGACGAACAAGTCTGATTCTTTTACACTGACAAATCCACATGTAAAAGCGTATAAACAATTGCATTTTTCACCTGGGGCAAGTAAATTGCAGCTAAGATGGACCCAATGTAATTTACTAACAAAAGGCCAGTTCCAAGCAATGCAATGTTTCGTACTCCAAGCTTCGTTGCGAAAGTAGATATCTGAAACCTAGTGATTTCAAAGGCAGATAAGGTCCAGAATATTATAAATGAAAAAAAAGAAGGGCACCCTTAGAAGAAATGAGGACTAAACTTACTTGCGGTCACCCTCTACATCTGGCAGATCTTTAGTTATGGCAATAACCAGGGCAAATAATGTTACAAATGAGGTGATGAAAGCCACAGGTGAACTGCAGTTACAGAAGGCAATGTTTATCCTCAGGAAACATAAATGCCTAAATGGAAGTTAACATTTGGAACAACAGCACTAAGAGCATGATTCGATATAGTCAAGAGCCAGGTTTCAGTTATGTACATGTATGCATGTTCTAGCAAGAAAATGTGTTTTTTTAACAAATGTACCTCCATTCAAACGCTAACCCGAGAGCAGCTCTTGTGGCATAATAGACGCCATAATTGAGAAGGAAGCCTCTGACCTGAAAAGAGATTATACACTGTTAGTACAGTGTCAGCACATTTAAGACTTCGAGTGGAACGTAGGAAAGTACCGTTGCTTGAATAATTCACTAAATGTGCCGAAACTTTGAACTTGTGACATTATATAGAATCGTACAGGTAGATCTTCAAGACATGTATAACATTCAAGTGCATCGGTAACATTAAAGATCTACTGAAATGATACCAAGTACCAACAATATTTAAAAGAGGGCAATCATCATGATTGTTCATTGAATAACTCACCAATAGGCAATTGAACCAACATGTTGACCAGAATATACAGATATTTTTTAATGTTTTGTTTGTAAATGCTTTTATTAAATGATTATCTACATTTATATCCCTAAATCTTCTTATTGGAATTTGGTTTCACTAATTTTACGTTTGCTTCTCTAATATTAAGCATACAAACAAATGTAGGTAAACTCTAATAAGCATAACATAAAAGAAAGAAAATACAGTGTGTTAGACAAACTGTACCGTAGCTATTATAAGAAATGCTATGACAGGAAATCTCTTCATCCGAAACGGGGGAACAGAGTAGATGGTCCCAAGAAAAAGACCAAGGCAGTAAAGCTTCGTAATGAAAGGACCAAAGTTTAATCCAACGTTTACAACACCAGCAGCACCTAGCAATAAGACTAAGAACCATGCAGACTGTTCTGAAAGGTCTCCTGCAGCTATAGGCAAATAAGGTTTGTTTACCCTGCAATTGAAATTGAAATAAATGAAGGCCAATTATCCAGACAAGTGTGTTATAGGAACACGACCTAGAAAAGAAATCCAGGTGCATGTTTTGTATCTTACTTGTCAATGCCAACATCATAAATCTGATTGATGCCCACTATAAAACCATTTCCGCATATGAGTGCAATAAGTCCCAAAAATGCCTTCAACACTAACGACCACCTTATCAGGTTTGGGTTCTCAATTAAAGCTCTGGTAACTAAAGAACTGCAGACAAATCACATGGTTTCAACTAGTGCAAACTGTGTAATATCTCATCTTTAAATACAATAATTGCCAAATATGGCAATGAATGTTAGTAAAAGCAGCCGAGTTAATTACTCACGCAGATCCTAGCGTTGTCCCACGAATGGTATGTGGCCTGAGAAATCTCCAAAAGGCATCCCTGAACTGGGAAACTTTGTTCACTACAGGGTCGGTGTGAGCAGCATCAGCTTTAGCACATGCCTGAAAAATTAAGCTTTCATGTAAACCTATGTTAACAGTTACCCTAAATTCAATGAACTCGACTTAAAACAAAAAATTGCCAAATTCAATAGACAGAACAGTCTTTTATTCTGCCATATAGTTTGATTACTGTTTGTAAAATATTATTGCAAGCTGATAATACCTTTATTTGTCGCACAATCACCAGAAAATCACGGTGAAACCTAGTTTCTGATAATCACCCGCTTAATTTTGTTTAGGCAACACTATAGATGATTTAAAAAGAGGTGCAAACAATCACCAAATTCACGTAAATCGAATATTATCTAATTCTTCTTGATTTAATCACTTCACAATAATTGTAAGTTTTTGCAAAGTAAAAAAGAAAAATAAAATTCTCTCAGTTCAAGAAAATGTTCGACTAAATTGATAAACTACACCAAGAACAAGTATTGTAAACATCCAATGCTATTTTCTGCGTAGAAAGGAAATAAAAGCATTGTAATTTTAATTTACCCAGATGGAGTGTCTATTGAGAGTTCTGGTCGATGAGATTTTAGGTGGATTTAAGGAGGAAAAGCTACTGGAGGTGGTAACGGACTTAAGGAGCGGCAAGTGAGCAGAAATATTGAAATTCCGGAAGCCACGGTTTGAAAGCCGAGCTGCGGCGGCGGACTTGACAGCAGAGCATGGCGGTGACAATGAAAGCTCCATCAGCCCCCAGCTGAATGTGGATCACTGAATTTTGGATAAAAACCAATTGAGTATTTCTTCAAAATATGAACTTATCTTACTTGGTTTAATGAGTGAGATGAGCAGTAGAATCTATGTATTTTGATGTTATCATTTCCCACCGGATGTGTCTGGTGAGGAACAATATGACATCACTTTAAAATCTATGACGTCACTCCTATTGCCAAAATATACAACCCCAATAGAAGATATATACTTGTAATCAGAATCAGTGAACTTGATCGTCCTATTTAAACACTTCACTCGTTCTCTACAACCACGTGATTATGTCGAGTCAAATCTTTTAGCATGACAAACAATTACACTAAATGCGGATTTCATTTGTTCTATAAAGGTAACCAACACAATAGCACATGAAACATAAGACAATTTTCCTTTGTTTAGCATAAAACGGTAGCAGACAATTTTCAAGAAGAAACAAATATAACTAACTGAGAAGAAAACATAAGTCCACGGACTTGGCGCCATACAAGGTAAACCAACTATAGTAGAAAAATCATGCCATTATTATTTTGTTCTTTTCGAGAACGAAACAACGAGTAATAAAGCAACTGCGGCAAGACTTCCATCAGTCGAACATGAATATGATAAGACTACCCCATTACCACAAAACCAATATTAAGTACCTGTTTGCAAAAGCTTCTAAACTAAGCATAGCTTGCTCTAAGCATAATCAGCATCACTTCTAACTTAAAATTATCTGGTTCTTAGACACAGCTGCTATGTAAGTGATTTTCAGGAAATGAATGAGAATTTCTTCAAATGAGAACAAACAGGCACCACATCTCAAATTATAGCATAAAATGTCACCACATTTTGCCTTAGTAGATTATCAATTTTATAGTAAAGTGATATACAATACTCCATTGCACCAAAACTTGAATTCAATCTAGGGAACATATATTAAGCAGCGAAATTGGATGCCCTATCAGCTCAATTGAGCTGGTAGAGGAACAGACACCGTTTGCACCAATCAATTTAGCAAAATAACAGCGAACAATAAAGGAGCTCACGAAGATTACAATCCAATTAATTTAGTAAAGTGAACAAGTCGTCAAAAAGAAGAAAAAGCAGAGAGATATGTTCGGTTACCTGAGAGAGAGCAGCCTAATTGCAGAGAGAGAAATGGAAAGTAAAATTGAGAGAAACCAAAACCACAGGAAGGAAGATGGAGTCTCAGTCAGTAGTATATCACCATGCCAGCGTGACCTAGTACCTACTGGTAGTACGAAACTGGTTGAGTCAATCGGTCAGTTTGTATCGAGATTGTCAAAGTCCAACTTAAAGCCCAATATAATTACGGAAGCCCATATATAATTACCATATAATTACATTAATGGGTTTCTGACTTTAAGCCCAGATTCGGCTCACAAAAATAAAGGGTTGAAATTGGTACTACATAAGTTCCGATTCCGAACTGAATCAGAATTCAGAACTATAGTACTCCCTCCGTTTTTTACAACTTGAATCTTTTCTCACCTCAGGAAACTATATGTTAATTGGAAAGTTAATGATGTTGATTTCATATCATATTAGTCAATGCGACTGACGATACAAAGTGTAGTGAAGAAGTCAGACAGATATATATAATAAAGATAGTAAGGTATATGTGGTTCGATTAATGCTTTTCTTATACGATAATTTGCTCATACCTATTCGTAATAGCATTGTAATAGACCGATTGTGTAAATGGCAGTGAAGAAATAAAATTTTCATAAAAACAACAGAATTGATGTAGTGAATGATGTATCAATAACGTTGACTTGCATCCGATGGATGATACGTACCACCAAAGACACTACATAAACGGTGACATTTTTAGGTGGAGGGGATACAAAAAAGGTAAGCTTTCTTCTCTGTCATTTAAATGGCGGGCGGAGCACCGCAACTATGGACTATGGAGAGTGGAGCAGTGCTCACTAGGTCTAGGCATAGCATGGCGGACCATTAATGGCAGTGCTTCTGCTCTACCCTCCAAACACCAAGGGCAAAGCAGATCTTCGCCCACTAAAGTTGGCAGCGGAGTAGGCTCCGCCATTAATGGCGGAGCTCCTGCTCTGCCCTCCAAATGCCGAGGGCGGAGCAGAGCTCCGTAATTAATGACAGGGCTTTAGCTTCACCCTTAACAGTTCCATTGCCGATGTTGACAATGTGTTTATTTCTCGCATTTATTTTAAATTCCATATAAACATGTTAATAATATAATGTTAATTAACATATCTTAGTCAAGTGGTATTTTGGTAGATATTATACAAAAAATTTAGGGGTGAATAGTATGGGCTGTTGTTGACCACATCTGGCATTCCTCCGATCAGACCAATGTTTTGGGCTAAGTCGGGCCGAGAGACCTACTTTGTTGGAGGGTAGGATCTATTCTGTGCTATTTTCAGTATTGTTGGGTTGTGGCCCGACTTACATTTATCAGCCACTCAGTCGAACTCGTCTTGGTCCATCTGAACGATTCTTGGTGCGTACTCTTTAATTTGTCCTACAACACTTCTCGGGATAGCGAAGCTAGGATTAGATAACTAGTGGCTTGGACCATGCAACTCGAATAAATGATTGTCATGCTTGGACCACAAAGCTCATATTAAATGACTATTGTGGCTTTGACTACGAAGCTTGGAGCGTGTTAGAGAACTTCTTATAGTTGGGGTTTAATTAGGAGTCTTTTATCATATAAGCCTAAAAAAAGTCTCATTCAAATCAAGTCTCCAATGATTTTAGTATTTAATTGGAATTTTCTTTTGTGGGTCCCATATTACATCCTTCTAAACGTAGTTCATTTTCTTTTGTGGGTCTCATATTTGTGGCTTAAATTGGAGCTACTAATTAGTAGCCCCTTTATAAGCTATATTGGAGGCTATTTGAGAATTTTAATTCCAATTAAACCTTTTATAACCCCCTAAGGATTGATCTTAGTTCATTGGAAATATTTCAATTCATCGGATTATTTAAAAATAAATAAATTATAACCTAGTTATGGCTATCCAATTAATATTTAAGCAAAAGGTGACTTTGAGAAGAACTGCTGCAATTGGTTTAATGGTGCAAAACTTTATGGGATAATATTGAAGTATATGTTGCAGTCTAAAATGTACAACGCGATTGGGCTCGGAGCCAAACTGTCTTGACCGAGCATTATTAAAATACAGACATGTTGTTCTCCAATGATAGGCTGCTGGAGTTGAGAACTAGAGAACCCAAATTAGAACAACACGCCACTAAATTGACAAAAGTAGAAAGTACAAACCACAGTCAACTTACCTAGCCGCATTATGCACCATGTGTATAACTTCCATGTGCTAGTGTTGGTCCCGCGTGTATTAAACGGACAATATCATATTTGTCGTCAGCGCGACTAACTAGTAAAAATATAGAATGTCATACGGGTGAAATGTGTATGATCCAATCACGAATAACCATGTCGGCCGACAGGATATTTAAAGGACCTTGTGGCTCCTATGCAGTACGTACTACAACTGATCTTATTTGCTAGATCAACACTTTAATTTCTAAGAGTAGAGCAGCAAACTGGTAATAGGTAGCTAGAAATGGTAGGATCAAACCCAGAAGCCTTAAACGTCCAAGCACATAAACCAACTAGTGTCAAAGCCCTCTTAGACTCTGGCCTCCAGAAAATCCCCAACATTTTTGTTTGGCCATCTAACGTACTGTTAGCTGAATCACATTCATCAACAGTCCATGCTCCTGTTATCGATTTGAGTGAGATTCATAATGCCAGTGAGCGTGAACGAATCGTGGGGCAAGTAGGAACGGCTTCTGAAAAATGGGGCATCTTCCAGGTGGTAAATCATGGGATTCCACAAAGCTTTCTGGATGGGATGATCGAAGGATTGCGCATGTTCAACGAGCAAGACGAAGTGGAAAAGAGAAAGTATTATTCCAAGGATAAGAACAGAAAGGTAACATTCTATGGCGGTCATGATTTGGATATATTTCCGACAACTGCAGCTAGCTGGAGAGATACCTTAGCCATACTCACAGTCAGTGTCCGAACCTGAACCTCTTCAGCCTCAGGAACTCATTCCCCCTCCTTGCAGGTATCTTGTATGAAACTATGAATTACTACTTTATATGCTTAGTAATTTATACCCTTTGGATTGATCCTCAATTCACAGGAACCAGGTTTTGGAGTTTTCAAAGCACGTTGACGA
Organism: Plantago ovata; assembly: GCA_028274465.1. Classification (NCBI taxonomy): domain Eukaryota; kingdom Viridiplantae; phylum Streptophyta; class Magnoliopsida; order Lamiales; family Plantaginaceae; genus Plantago; species Plantago ovata. The sequence goes on from CM051458.1 coordinate 2,763,499, forward strand.
ACTTGGAAATACACTGTTACAACTATTATCTGAAGCACTCGGGCTAAAAACCGATCATCTGAAAAACATGGAATGTGGTAAGGGGCAAAGACTCTATGGTCACTATTATCCGGCATGCCCTGAGCCAGACGTCCTCTGGGAATTCCCAGACGCTCTGATGCTGGATTCCTTACGATACTGTTGCAAAATCAAATCTCCCGCAGGTTGCAGGTCTTGTATGAAGGCAAGTGGGTCGATATGTTAATATATGAGGGTTGTGATAATCTTGGAAAACTTCAATGGATCGTGTAGTCACTTTCCAAACAAGATAATTCGACCCTAACTTGTTGCCTGGGTTTCACGAATTCCTTGCCGGGATAATCCAAGAACTCAATCTAATTCAGGCAATATGAATTTCGATCAGAAAGTAGAGAGGATGTAATAGTTTTCGTATCTGTTCAGGAGACTGATTCCTTCAATATATAGAAGTACAAAACGAAGAGGGAAGGGGCGCATCTGTTCAAAACAAACCTGTTTGTTCATGAAGGGGTGCATATATCCGAACAAACATGTTTGTTCACGAAGGGGTGCATATGTCCAAAAAGGTCGGGGACCCCAGCCAGGGGCTATGCCCCTTGGACCCCGTACAGGGGCTATCACCAACATGTTCTAGGAGCTCTGGTGGTGAACATTGCAGATCTTCTCTAGGTGCTTTTTTTTTTTTTTTTTTCCTCATGACAAACTGTTTGCAGTTCTTGGCATGAGATTTGTCTGGTTCAACTTGCCACTTCGGCACAGTCACATTTTTGGCAATCAGCTCTTGATATTGTTCAAACTGTTACAGGTGGTATCGAACAGGAAATTCAAGAGTGCAGTTCATAGAGCGATTTCCAATCGTGTTGGTCCAAGAATTACTGCAGGATACTTCTATGGTGGACCTGATGTCGAAGCTAACCAGATTTATAGACCAATTCAGGAGCTTCTGTCTGAAGAAAATCCTCCTTTGTACATAGAGTTCCATTGGGGGTGAGCATAGAATGAAGCTCGCTACAATGGGACCTGAAAAGTATTGTGTTCTGGATTACTACAAGGTTTGAAGATCTTAAGCCCATCAAACATCATTTTCAGCTTATTGATAGTTCAGTGACTTCTCTGCGTGCCAAAAAATAATGTACTCTAATATATTTGATCAAATTAAACAAAATGCCAAATACTGAAAGTCTGAAACTTAGAACAAGCCTAAATTAAAAGAGAAAAACTGATGCAGCTTGTTAACATTAATTCTTATGACGTGCTTTTCGTGTTACCAATTTCTACTATAAAAACTGTAAAATTCAGGCTACTACGTCAACAATTTGTCTTGGATTAATATCAGACTAGGCCTATTCACTTCAAAAACCAGCAAAGTTTTGGATTTCCCTGCGCAACTTGCTCATGCGTGTGTATATAGTTGTTCAGTTGCTGCATTATATAGTTGCAAAAGATCAAAATATACCTTTACAAGTTAAATGTTCGGGTACATACTTATAATTCATTTAACAACGCAGGGGGGTTATAACAGTTTTCTTGAATAACATCGAATTGAAATCTGGATACAGAAATATTTTCCCTGGTTTATTATCTTGCCAGTTGCTTGAACTGGCCACATACATATATGCAGTATACATATATATACATATATGCAGTATACATGACCATTATATATACCTATTAATGATAATGTTATTGTCGTACTTATTTAATACATTCTGGTAGAACATAACGATCGTCCAGTGTTCCTGATTCATGGAGTTTGTTTTACTGATCAAATAACAAACTAGCCTGCATAGATGGTAATATCCTACATTCTATCACACTGACAAATAAAGCATGATATCCGGAAATTAAGAGTGAGGGGATTCATACACTGATATACATACGAGGCGTATACTACATGCTGCACTATTCTGGCTTGTTTGCAAAATCCATTGGAAGCATGCACATACAACAATTACCTTGACAGTTGACAGCTTCTAAAGCCAAGGTAATTTGGTGGTATGATTAGTCCTAGCTCTCTTCTTCAGTTCAGCTCTGATTTTCTTTAGCTGTGGTACAACGGCTTTCATTTCCACCCATTCTCAGGTAACTTAACACCTTTACTTGTCACATGATCACCAGAAAATCACGGTGAAACCAAGTTTCTGATAATCACCCGCTTAATTTTGTTTCGGCAACACTATAGATGATTTAAAAAAAAGGTGCAAACAATCACCAAATTCACGTAAATCTAATACTATTATCTAATTCTTCTTGATTTAATTACTTCATAATAATCAAAAAAGTTTTTGCAGACCTTACTTTGGTCAGCCCAAGGATCAAAGTACACAACCTGATCAATTGAGAGCTCGAACAACTAGCAAGTTCACTCAGCGTAAACAAATGTTGAATGCTCTGTTAGAAGTTGTTTTGAGTGAGTTCCTGCACTTCTCTTACTCATCCGGAGTTATTAGGTCTAATGGTATTGTGTCTCCTCAAAAGCATATGCTCTCTAGATGAAAGGGAATATGATGTACTCGGCATAGAAAAGATTCCAAATAAAACGATAATAATCTGAGGTCGCCTCCTGCAGGGGATATTGAGTTATGACATTATTAGCTCAAAAAACCAGGATACATCCAAGTGTTTAATCTCAGTTTTGATGTTGAAACATGCAAGAATACCTTGGTGTAATTTGCTTTTTCCAGTAACCACGCCTGCATGGAGAAAGAACAACTCCACATTACTTCAAGATTACAAGTACTACTTACACACGAACCAGAGATCATTTAATGCTGCCAAAGATTTCACCAATTTCAGGAGAAGTATTTGATAAACTTCAAAAAAGTTCTCTCAGTTACCGATTCAAGGGATTCAAGGAATCAGGAAGATACCGAGCTTGTGATGTACCTGGAAAGTTAAACCTAATGCCAAGATAGCATGTGTTGGTATCATTATGCTTCTCCGAAAAGCCTGCAATACATTTCGGATTCAAATTACACATTACTAGATAAAGTCTGATTCTTTTTTACGCAGACAAATCCACATGTAAAAGCGTATATAAACAATTGCATTTTTCACCTGGGGCAAGTAAATTGCAACTAAGATGGACCCAATGTAATTTACCAACAAAAGGCCAGTTCCAAACAATGCAATGTTTCGTACTCCAAGCTTCGTCGCGAAAGTAGATATCTGAAACCTAGTGATTTCAAAGGCAGATAAGGGCCAGAATATTATAAATGAATAAAAAGAAAAGAAAAGAAAGGCACCCTCAGAAGACATGATGTCTAAACTTACTTGCGGTCACCCTCTACATCTGGCAGATCTTTAGTTATGGCAATAACGAAGGCAAATAATGTTACAAATGAGGTGATGAAAGCCACAGGTGAACTGCACAGAAGGCGATGTTTAACCTCAGGAAACATAAATAGAAGTTAATATTTGGAACAACAACACTAAGAGCATGATTAAAGCGCATATAGTCAAGAGCCAGGTTTCAGTTATGTACATATATGCATATTTAACCAAGAAAATGTTTTTTTTTTTTTTAAATGGTACCTCCATTCAAACGTTAACCCGAGAGTAGCTATTGTGGCATAGTAGACACCGTAATTGAGTAGGAAGCCTCTGACCTGAAAAAGATTATACACTGTTAGTACAGTGTCAGCACATTTAAGACTTCAAGTGGAACGTAAAAAAGTACCGTCGACTGAATAGTTCACTAAATGTGACGAAACTTCAAACTTATGGCATGATGTAGAACCATACAAGTAGACCTTTGTTCTTATCCACTTGTTTAATGCGCTTATTTTGGCTGGCACATCCGAATACATATATCGTGGTCCCTCATACTTCAGATATTGAACCTCGGATATTGTACTCCGCAAGCATGCGACTCCGTAGTCCCCGGTATGTACCGTTGAGGCGCTTTTACAGGCTATTTCCCTTAGATCTTGGTCCCAGAGCTTTAGAAACCTGGAGTTGCATAAGTCTGGATGTACCAAAATATATGCGAGGGAGCGACCACCTGGTATATTATTACTCGCATCGGAAGGCACAAACGCAGATACTTACAAACGCGGATACTTAAGTCTCTTGAGAGTCCGGGTCGCCTAATTCGCATGTTGATGAACTGGGCCGAGAATGAACATGTTCTAGTAACATCAAACTCTAATAAGCAGGGACAGCTAAAGCCACGTGCAGTCAGCTCGACTGCAAAGGGCCCAACCTTAACTTGGACCTCAAATTTAGCTATGCTATTTTTATATATATATATATATATATATATATAGGGTAATGTGTGGAAAGGTATACAAGAATGTGGTTGTCCTAGTGGTGGTATGTCTCTTCCAAGATTCACTTGCTTTCATCAGGTTCTGCGTATTATTTCAATTAAGCATAACATAGAACAAAGAAAATACGGTGTGTTAGACAAATTGTACCGTAGCTATTATAAGAAATGCTATGGCAGGAAATCTCTTCATCCGAAATGGGGGAACAGAGTAGATGGTCCCAAGAAAAAGAGGAAGGCAGTAAAGCTTCGTAATGAAAGGACCAGAGTTTAATCCAGCAACGATTACAACACCAGCAACAGCTAGCAATAAGACTAAGAACCATGCAAACTGTTCTGAAAAGTCCCCTGCAGCTATAGGCAAATAAGGTTTGTTCACCCTGCAATTGAAATCGAAATAAATGAAGGTCACAGGCAAGTGTGTTATACGAACACGACCTAGAAAAGAAATCCAGGTGCACATTTTGTATCTTACTTGTCAATGCCAACATCATAAATCTGATTGATGCCCACTATATAACCATTTGCGCATATGAGTGCAATAAGTCCCAAAAAAGCCTTCAACGCTAACGACCACGTTATCAGGTTTGGGTTCTCAATTAAAGCTCTGGTAAGTAAAGAACTGCAGACAAATCACATAGTGCAAACTGTGTAATATCTCATCTTTAAATACAATATATATACAGTTAACAAATATGGTAATGAATGTAAAAGCAACCGAGTCAATTACTCACGCAGATCCTATCGTTGTCCCACGAATGGTATTTGGCCTGAGAAATCTCCAAAAGGCATCCCTGAATTGGGAAACTTTGTTCAATACAGGATCGGTGTGAGCAGCATCAGCTTTAGCACATGCCTGAAAAATTAAGGTTTCATGTAAGTAAACCTATGTAACTATGTTAACAGTTACCCTAAATTCAATGAACTCGATTTAAAACAAAAATTTCCAAATTCAATAGACAGAACAGACAGTTTTTTATTCTTCCATGTGATTAATATTTGTAAACTGTTATTGCAAGCTGATAATACGTACCTTTATTTGTGGCATAATCACCAGAAAATCACGGTAAATTAAACCTAGTTTCTAATAAGCACCCGCTTAATTTTGTCCAGTCTCTCTCTAATTGTACCACAAAGAACAACTACGGACAATGTACTACCACTACTTGATTAATGGATAGTATCTTTATTCTTTGAAAGAAAAAGAAAAGTGCAAACAATCCACACCAAATTCATGTAAATCTAATAGTATTATCTAATTCTTCTTGATTTAAGCACTTCATATGTTATAATCGTGAGTTTTTTCAAACAAGCCCAAAAAATAAAAAACACAAAAGGAGGAAAACTAAAATTCTCTCAGTTCAAGAAAATGTTTGAGACTAAATTGATAAAGCACACCAAGAACACGTACTGTAAACATCCAATGCTATTCTCTGCGTAGGAAGGAAATAAAAGCATTGTAAGTTTAATTTACCCAGATGGAGTGTCTATTGAGAGTTCTGGTCGATGAGATTCTGGGTGGATTTAAGGACAAAAAGCTACTGGAGGTAGTAACGAACGTGACGAGCGGCAAGTGGACGCAAATGTTGACGTTCCGGAAGCCACGGTTTGACAGCCGAGCTGAGGCGGCGGACTTGACGGCAGAGCATGGTGGTGACAATAATACCAAATAAGGTTCAGCTGAATGCATGTGGATCACTGAATGGTGGATAAAAACAAATTTGGTTTAATAAGACCAGATAGATATCATACTCATCCGTTTACATTTATTTTTGTTGACTTTTTTTTGTGTGTGGTTTGATTATGAAACTGTATTGTATTATGAAAACAAACATACATAGTGTCTCTACTTTCATTATATAATTTTGTTAGATATTTTTTTATTAAGATTTAAAAATTATTAGAGGTCAAACGAGATTACGAAAAGGTCAACAAAACAAATATAAACAAATTACTGGGACGGAGTTAAACATGTGACTCACGTTATAGAAACCATCCCTACCATAAATCTAGACAAGACCAACACCATATTATCAAAACTTGGACCAACCAATGCTAGCAGCTATCGTGAAGATCAGTGACCATTTTCCAACTACCTCAACCTCATAATATAATTTATCCGTTACTAAACCTTGTGGCTCCTATGCAGTAGTGTATAGCTGATCTTATTTGCTAGATCAACACTTAATAATAATTTCTAAGAGTAGAGTAGCAAACTAGTAAAAGCTAGCTAGAAATGGTAGGATCAAACCTAGAAACCTTAAACGTACAAGCACATAAACCAACTAGTGTCAAATTAAGCCCTGTTAGACTCTGGCCTCCAAAAAATCCCCAACATTTTTGTTTGGCCATCTAACGTACTGCTAGCTGAATCACATTCATCAACAGTCCAAGCTCCTGTTATCGATTTGAGTGGGATTCAAAATGTAAGTGAGGGTGAACGAATCGTGGAGCAAGTAGGAACGGCTTCTGAAAAATGGGGCATCTTCCAGGTGGTGAATCAAGGGATTCCACAAAGCGTTCTGGATGGGATGATCTAAGGATTACGCATGTTCAACGAGCAAGACGGAGTGGAAAAGAGAAAGTAATATTCCAAGGATAAGAACAGAAAGGTAACATTCTATGGCGGTTATGATTATATATTTCCGAAAACTGCAGCTAGCTGGAGAGATACCTTAGCCATACTCACAGTGTCTGAACCTGAACCACTTCAGTCTCAGGAACTCATTCCCTCTCCTTGCAGGTAGTATCTTGTACTATGAATTACTACTTTATATGTTCAGTATTCTTTAGTTTATGAAGTAGTAATTTATACCCTTTGGATTGATCCTCAATCCACAGGCACCAGGCTTTGGAGTATTCAAAGCACGTTGACGAACTTGGAAATACGCTGTTACAACTATTATCTGAAGCACTTGGGCTCAAATCAGATTATCTGAAAAACATGGAATGTGGCAAGGGGCAAAGACTCTATGGTCACTATTATCCTGCATGCCCTGAGCCAGACACTCTGATGTTGGATTCCTTACGATACTCTTGCAAAATCAAATCTCTAGCGGGTTGCAGGTCTTGTATGAAGGCAAGTGGGTCGATATTCCACCTGTTCCAGGAGCTCTGGTGCTGAACATTGCAGATCTTCTGCAGGTTCCTTTTTCTTTTTAAAAAATTATTTTTTATTTTTCTTTTTCTCGCGACAAACTGTTTGCAGTTCTTGGCATGCAATTTATCGTGATTCAGGTCTAACCTTGCCACTTCGGCACAGTCAGGTTCTTGACAATCAGTTCTTGATATTGTTCAACTACATGTTACAGGTGGTATCTAACAGGAAATTCAAGAGTGCGGTCCATAGAGCGATTGCCAATCGTGTTGGTCCAAGAATTACTGCAGGATACTTCTTCGGTGGGCCTGATGTGGAAGCTAACCAGATTTATGGACCAATTCAGGAGCTTCTGTCTGAAGAAAATCCTCCTCTGTACAGACAGGTTCCATTGGGTGAACATAGAATGAACCTTGCTACGATGGGTCCTGAAAAATATTGTGTTCTGGATTACTACAAGGTTTGAAGATCTTAAGTCCACCAAACATCATTTTGAGCTTATTGATATTAAGTTCAATGACTTCTCCGCGTAGCACATAATAATGTACTCTAATATATTTGAGCAAACAAAGACTTTTTATCAGAATATAGAACCGAGATTGATCAGTCAGTACAGTTTTCGTACTCAAAGCTCAAATTACAGATTCGTGATTTTCCAGAATACTTGCTTCTTATCAATGCCAAAGACTGAAACTTAAATCATCAAGGCCTAAAAGAGAAAAACTGATGATGCTTGTTAACATTCTTATGACATGCTTTTTTTGTTACAAATTATCATAGAAACTGTAAAAAAGCGTGAGGATTCATACACTGATTACTGATATACATACAAGGCATATAGTACATGCTGCATTATTCTGGCTTATTTGCAAAATCCATAGGAAGCATATATGCACATACAACAATTACCTTGACAGCTTCTAAAGCCTAGGTAATCTGGTGGTACGATTAGTCCTAGTTCTCTTCTTCAGTTCAGCTCTGACTTTCTTTAGCTGTGCTACAACGGCTTTCATGTCAATCCTCTCCTCGGGTAACTCTTTCAAGCACAGCAGAGCTACATGAATTATTGGCACGAACACTTCTTCAATCTGTTTCTGATCCCTATTAATCATGGAAGTGCCACCTTCATTGGAAGAACTAGTACCAGGTAACAAATTGGAATCCAACACCTCTATCAGTCCATCGGGGAATACTTGGGATACCCATTGATGCAAGCTCAAGTCTTGATTAAACATATCATCTGTCAGCCTCTTCCCGGTGAATGTCTCAAGCAGCAAAATCCCGAAGCTGTAAACATCACCCTTCGTGGATGCATGTCCATCTAAACCGTATTCTATTGCAATAAGCCAATAACAACTCAAAGTTAAAAAGAATGTGATGACATTTCACACAGACAATGAATGTTGCTGCAGGTTAACCATGTAAATCGACTCTGTTTAACCTGTTGTTCAGTTACATGTACAGAATTTGACCATGCAACTAACTAGCTATAGCGAAGAACTTGTAGTACTTATTTAGTGTAAAGAGGTATAATGTTGCCATACCTGGAGCTGTGTACCCGATCGTTCCTATAGTGTTAGTCTGGATGAATTCTTGATCTTGAGCCAAGATTTTGGAGATTCCGAAATCTGCAACATGAGCGGTCATATCCTCGTCCAAAAGTACATTAGCAGGCTTCAGATCGCAGTGCACGATAGGAATTGTGTACTCGTGGTGGAGGTACTCCATGGCCAACGCTACATCAGTCATGATGTCCACCCTCTGAACGAGGCTCAACGGAGTGCTCTGGGAGTGCAACAGCATATCCAGGCTACCATTAATCATGAACTCTAGTATCATGGCCTTGAAATCCAAATTCGTGCAAGTGGAGATTATTTTGACAAGGTTCCTGTGACGCACATTCCTTAAAACTTCACATTCTGTGTCAAATTTTTTGAGAGCCTTCACATAGTGCATTTTGAACACTTTGATGGCTGCAAGAGTTCCATCTGAAAGCTGACCCTTATAAACCATACCAGAACTTCCTTCTCCCAAAATGTTTGCCTCGCTGAAACTCGTTGTTGCTCGTGCAAGTTCATGATAGGTGATCATTCGATGTTCAGCCATAGAAATTCCAGATTCAGTTGCATTTGTGGATTTTCCTTTCGAGAATTTCATCCACACAAGAGCCATTGCAAACACTAGCAGAGCTGCTGCGGCAATGGGAACAGTTATCTTTAGAACAACATACGTTCTTCGTTTCCTTTGCCGGGGGCCTTGAGATGGTGAACATAAAGGAAAACTCAAGTTTGGCAACCCACACAGGTTTAAATTTCCCATCAAACTTTGAAAGGTGATGTTTTGGAACACTCCTGTCTTTGGAATTTCTCCCTGTAACCTGTTGAAAGAAAGATTGAGATACTGGAGTTCTAGAAGCGATCCAAGGGATGGAGGAATTTCACCAGAGAGGCCATTTGAGGATAGATCTAAGGAACGAATGTCTAGGAGATTGCTCAGACCGTTTGGTATTGGACCTTGAAAATCATTATGCGACAAGTCGAGTTGCAGTATGCTTTGAAGGGAGCCAATGGAGTTTGGGATTTCACCAGAGAAACCGTTAGAAGAGAGGTCAATGGTAGTGATGGCCTTTAGGCTTGCCACTTCTACTGGTAAAGAGCCATATAGAAGATTTCTGGATAAATTCAACAACAGAATATTCTCTAATTTCCAAAAATCCAACGGTATTGTGGAATTCAATTTGTTACCTGCTAGAGAAAATTCTCTCAGTTGAGTTAGATTTGTAAGCATGTCGGAAAGGAGCCTGAGAGATTGCTTCGGTTTATATACAGATTCACCATGCTGTACATGCTACAAAACACAATAGGAAACGAACCTTCAAATCTGTTCCCAGATAAATCTATGCTTTGTAAATTCCGCAAACCTGCAAATGATGAAGATACTGAACCTTGTAGATCATTTGAAGCTAGGTACAGGGCATTCAAGCTGCTCAAGTTTCCAAGTCCTTGTGGAATGTGACCCTTTAGCCCACAAGATTCCGCGGCAAAACCTATGAGTATGGTTGACATGTTGCCTATAAATTCTGGTATGTTCCCCTTCAGTGGGTTAGCTGAAAGGACTAGATACCGCAACTTTTGACAATTCACCATTGATTTTAAGAATTCCAGGTCGGTGGAAGGAGGATCATTGATGAGTGAGTTTTGGGAAAGGTCTAGATAGTCAAGATGTACAAGATTTCCCAGCATCATGGGGACAGGTCCACTGAACCTGTTTCTGGAAAGGTCGAGAGCGATGAGATTTGTGGCATTGCATATCGAAGAGGGTATTCGTCCACTGAACTGGTTGTCGCGCAACATAATCCATGTAAGGTTTAGACGCCCCGTACCAAGATCTGGTGGAAGATTCCCACTGAGGTAGTTTATTCTCACATCTAAAATTTGAAGTGATGTGATATTGAAGAGCCCATATGGAATTCCACCAGTGATTCGATTTGTCCCAACAGAAAAAAACTGCAAATTCACCAACCTGCTGAATTCACTTGGTATCTCTCCATGAAGATCATTTTCATACAAGTACAGATATGTAAGCATTGTAGCATTAGATAGAGATATCGGGATTTCTCCAGTTATTTGATTGCCATAGAGAATCAAGATCTTTATTCTAGAGAAGTTACCAAATGAATCCGGGATATTGCCAACCAGGTTATTGTGATAGAGCCGAAGATCTAAGAGTCTGGTTAGCTTCCCCAGTTGTGATGGAATGGCGCCGCTTAAACCATTATCATGCAGATTCAAGACCGTTAACCTCGAAAGGTTACCAAGTGAAGCAGGAATGTTACCTGTAAGATTGTTGTTGTAAAGCACTAACTGTCGAAGATTGTCCAAGTAGCCAAGTTCCTCAGGTATGGATCCTGCAATATAGTTAAGTGCCAAACGAAGTTGCATCAGCCTCCGACAACCGCTCAATTCTGAAGGTATGCCTCCCTGAAGAGAATTATTCTGTAAGTTGAGAGTCCTGAGTAGTTGCAAGGATCCCAATTCGCTCGGCAAAGAACCTCCCAGTGTGTTGTTCTGGAGATCAAGCAGCTCAAGACGAGTCAAATTGGCGATTTGTGGTGACAGTTGGCCACCAAGAGCCAATCCAGAGAGAACAAAATCTGTGACTCTATGATTGGAACATGTAATACCAAACCAAGTGCAGTAGTGAGTGTTTGAGGTCCAGTTGGTGGACAGTATGTTATCAGGTTCTAGTATAAGGCCGGATTTGAAGGCCATCAAAGCTGCAAAGTCGGTAGTGCCATTGTTTTCGTGTGTTGTACAAGTTGCAGAACCAAAAGCAAGAAGCAGATGAGTAGAAAACATGACATTGTGCTCAGAGCTGCTGCTAGTTGGAACATTGATTCTTTCATCAGTTTATTCTGCTTTTTTTTTTGTGCAATGTGAGTTTATGGAAACCAATGCAATTACTTTGTCAACCAACAGTGTCACTGTCTAATTAAATTGAATGTGTTTTCACTGTTTTGAGCATTTGACATTACATTTCATTACGTTTGGTGATAAGACATATAATTCATTTCATTTCACTGTTGTAATAAGCATGGTCTTTTGGTGATTATCAGGTACATACAGGTTGGAAATGCCGTTGCTGTACCCGTTGCTCGAGCTCTAGGTTGGTCTCTAGCTATGGCAATGCGGGGATTATCGGGAGAAGGACCTGACTTCACCCTACCTGAGAATTACCCACAATTTTACTAGCATGAATTTTCATTTTACTATTGTCAACTTCAGTATCTTGGCACATTATTTTTTCTGGTAATTGACTGAGATCATCATGTTTCATGGCATACAATGTAAAACATGGTTAACTTTTGCATTTTCCTTTTGAGATTATTTGTGGCGATTGTTTAGGAAGCACTATCTTCAGTAGTGTTAAGTGATCTTATGGAAGCAGTATCAGGCCTATGTTTATGGAAGCAGTAAGTATCTTGCAATGCGGTTTTCAAAGAAAAAAAAGTATCTTGTAGTAGTGTTAATTAAGTGCTCTTATGTCTCTGAAGCTGAAAAAAAAGGCTTTAATGTTTGATAAATCTAGTGATGCTTCTTTTTTGATTTTAGACTAAATGTAGAGTGCAAAGTAGCACCTGATTTGTGGTGTGGGATTAGTTACAAGGTTTTGTTTGTTAATTTAGATGCTTCATGTGAAAGCAAGTATAGTTCTACTTCCTATCAAATAGAGTTTCGAATTCTGTAACTGAATTTCCCGCTTCTTTTCCTCCTGTGTAAGTCATTAGACCTCTTGATATCCCACCAGAGGAATGTCTCTTCAGTTTCAGTTTTGAGTTTTGGATGACAAGCTGCATCATCACTTCTTCCGTGTGCTAAACACAGGGCAGAACGGAAAGCAGAGGAGATGCATATTATTGTCGCTATAGTTGTTCTTTGCAAGTACATGGCTCGAAAGACATTCAGATTCTGCTTACGCAGTTGCTCTGAGCACATGAATGTAATGACATTTCACATAAACATGAATGTTGCAGGTTCAACGATTTCCCATAAGTTCCGCAACAGCACCAACATATACCATGGCATGGCAAACAAATGTATAAGAATCGAAACATAGCAACAATACACGTTCATATTCCAAGAACATCGGCATATCAGTGAAAGCCGTATAAATTTCCAGAACACACAGAAATAGCTTATATAAATAATAATTCCGAGAACATATTAAAAAATTAACGAATTTACTTTCTTTCAACCCAAATCCTTTTATGACATCATAATTCATGAACTTATTATTAAATCTCCTTCAAGGCACTGAACAGGATCAGAACGATAAACAGAATGAATAGCACCATATTGCTAAATATTACAACACCGGAATGACACTCATCACCCATTCATGTTCTGCAGATAACACCACTAATTTCTTTCTCAATTCGTGAGACTACAACAATGGTCCTAACCTACAAAGCAGGTTTGCTCGAATGTAAAATGGTGTGTACCCTATTAAATGGGTGTGCTCGAGTATAAAAGGGTGAAGAACATTTCAACTTCCGGTATACTTTTGATAACTTCGATATACCTACTTCTATTGGATTCCTTGAGAAGCTGCTGACTCATCTGTGCAATTCTTGGTAGAAGTTTAGCCAGTGGCATCCCAGGCGCTATATTAGTTTCTCCAGAGAAAAAACTTGGATCTTCAACCAGTACACTCACCAGCGTCCTCAGTGATTTCTCGACAATATTGCCGAATTCAGTACTGTTCCATGGCATGTCAAACACAATTCAGATTTCAGAATATAAATATGATTTTGTTTACCATCATGTATTAACAAGTTGAGTTCTTTTCAAACCGCAAAATGTTAGTAACTACCCAAAGAATGTTTTATTACTTACATAAAAATCCATAGTTTATCGTGGAATATGACAATAAGCCCCGGAACTATGCATAATTAAAAAGAAAAAAGAAAATTCAATTTGATAAACCGCAAAAGATGTCATCATATGCTTGCATTTAGCTCTTATCATCTACTGGAGTAGCATTACGTAATTTCAAAAGCATGAGGTGGTTTCTCATTTTCTCTATGTAATTACCCAAATCATGACTCGTGTTTGTATAACTTGCCCCTTAATTCAGCATCTTAATACTGAACTGAAGCTAGATGTGAAACAGAAATAAACAAAGGCTGGAAAGTAGCTTAATATGTGGCACAGAATAATAATCATACCTTAATATAACTGCACGAGTTTCTCCTATAAGCAACTCAAATTTTGTAGCTTCAGAAAGATCTGGATCACTGCTGCTGGAGGGTGCAACAAGTTCGTAAGCTCCAGCATCTTCCGGCATCAAATAACCAACCCAGTGATAAGGGCTTCCCACGCACATCAAAGTCTCCAGTATGTGAATTATAGTATCATGGAGAACCGAAGCATCAAAGAAATCCTTCAGTTTTTTCCTGCAAATGAGTAACTTGTAAGAATTCGAAAGACATGTACATCAATCAAAAGTGAAATGTTCTGATGCATCATAAAACTAGGATTCAAATAACAACATTTTCGATTGAAAACAATGCAGGAAACTGACTGGAGAGCTTAATACTTAATAGTAATTAGGATTTGTTACGTAGGTATGCTTTCTAGACTAGATCCTTTGAAATCTACTAATCGATGCTTTAATTTGAAATTCTGTTATAATATTCCATGATATAAAATATGCAGAAACAACATAGAGCTAACATAGCCAAATGGCTCGAAAGTATGACCTCGATAAAAAAGGGCATAGCTGAATTAGTTTATATTCTATAATCAAGTCCCTTCCCAATCCGTAGTCCATACAAGTTTCTCTTCAATTCAAGACTCATTTCTGAAGGTGCTGAGATGGTTGACGGGGGATTCCAGATACCACTATATAGCTCAAAAGAACTTGCACAACAAACACTATTGGTTTAAGTTGATGGTTATTGGTTAACCTCAAAGATAAAAATACATGAATTAGATGGTCTAATGGTTAAACACACCGTAAATGTTAGGAACAAACACCAACAGCTACCCAATTGTCAGTCACGATGCCCTAATTTCCACACAATTTTATGTATGTCCATCAGGCAAAGCCAATAGACGAGTATCAGTTAACATCTCAGTCTTCGATTAGACTTAAAAAGAAGCCTACCCACGAGAAATTGCCCGGTTTTAGACAAATACATAGGTGTGACTTCTTACTCTCCTGCATCTTCTTCCTCCGACATTTATCTACCAAATTCTTATGAATCCTATGCAGGTAGAGACAGACTCCAATATTGAGCACCCCACCCAGGAAACACAGGGGCAAGGTTGACTCGGGAATCTCAAAGGAATCAAATCAAATTGAGATATATTTGGACACAAAATATGACGAGAGATCGCATAAGAACTACTTCAGGAAGATTCTTAGGAGTGAACACACTGCCAAATGATAGCAGACTTGTTCTGCAGGTTATGGCTCTAGTACAGGAAAAAGCAATTGGGGTGGTGAAACATTAAAAATTGGTAGGGTAAGTAAAGTTTTGAACTGTGAACAGATTGGAATAGAAGTTCATGGTTAGGTGTCTCTTCACTGCTGACTTTCAGCTGATCATGGGAAATATCAAATACTCCCTCTGTCTTTTAGATTCTTTACGTATTCTTTTCGTCCATTTCAATAGATTCTTTATGTTTACTTTTTTGGCAAACTTTATCACACATTTATTGGTGGGTCCTACTCCTACCACTAACCAAAGAGACATCCTATAAACCTCCTAAAAAACGTTTCAAAAGCAAACGTAAAGAATCTTTAAAACAATAGAGAGATTAGCACTTAATTCTACTCTCTATCCTTCAACCCAGTCATTAAACAACCACAATTACTATTTCAGATATTTCAGATCAATTGATTTTCAAGCCAGAGACATGGAGATTCCTCAACCACGAAAAGGAAAAGGCAGTATTTTGCAAATAAGAGGTAAACAAAGAAAAGCTGCTAAAGTTAGAGAAAAAATGCAGCAAAGCAATCATCCTAAGGTAATAGGAAAACAGCAATGTGGAAACTTAAAACAAGAGCGTCAAATGCAGGATGAACATTTCAGCAACATTAAAACAATGATAACTTTTGGTTCTTATTCAGTTAGAGTAGTAAATTTGGTGGAACACAAATCCTGAGAACTTGGTGGATATGAATATAATCTCAGACAGACCGTGAGGCAATGCTAAATAAACAAGAAAAGGAAATAAAGAACCCCCCATTATTCGGATTTTTGCATGTATAATGGTCAAAAATAAAATCAAGGCCTACCCTTTTAGGGCTGTGAGGCAATGCTAAACAGACAAGAAAAAGAAATAAAGAACCCTCCCATTATTCGAATTTTTGCATATATAATGTTCCAAATAATATCAAGGCCTACCCTTTGAGGACTTCCGATGCTGCTGCCTCTGTATCTGATATCAATGTAGGCAAGCCACTATTAGAAAGGTAATCAGCACATGCCAGAAATTTCTGTTCATCATCTCTGTCAATGGGTTCAGCTTCATCCTGGGTCACACAAATCAAATATACTTCAATTTAAAAACAGAAGGTGGAGAACAAAAAGGATAAATATGCACAAATCATCCTAAATAATCACAAATCTCATGCAACAAATTCATTATTACATTTTTTACTAACACAAGCCAACTAGATCTCCAATATTCAAAATGAACCAGCCAAGAATGAACTTTAGGGAAGAACATGTCTTTGCATCTTAGAGCTGGTGACCTTACCAAAGAAAATTTTACAAGACATAATATTTTTACGATCATTATCCTCCTCTAAGTACAGTGTATGAAACATGTACAGAATGACAGACAGAAAAATATTTGTGGCCAAAACTAATATGAAATGCCCATAATACTAATAGAGACCAACAGCTGAAGTAGAATTTTGGTAACTACATTAGAGTGCATGCCCTGCGTGCCATGGGCAATTATACTGGCTTCGTTATTTGGCAAACCTTGTCCCAATAGACCATAACAAGGTCTTCCAAGAACATAACGGCCCAAACTAGACACATAATCCAAGCCAGGCCTGACAAGTGGCTATCCTTCATTATTATGCATAGGGCCCGATACTAACCCACACATCAGGGAGAACAGATGCATCCCACAAGGCTTCAGAAAGTTATCCTAGTTTCATCATATATAACAGCCTCTAGGCTTTTCAAAGAGATAAGAGCCAAAACCTAACACCCAACTAAACTCATGTTACCTAAGATATTGGCATCATGTTTACTCAACTAAAACCTGAGCATGGGAGTACCTGTTTCATGTCTCCTCAGACACCCAATGCAACCTTTAGTAACTTCCTTATGCCCAATGGAGAAATTTCAAGATTGCGGAATATTCTTTCCGGGAATGTGATTCATATATTGTCCAGACAGGATTGGTACATAGAACTAGATAACATATATAATGGGCTAGACTTTGTACAATGATCCACAGCAGATAATCAAATTGCATTTGGCAACAACATCAAAATCCTATATACTAAAAAGATCAAGCACTCATGAGAATGAGAGACTCAGTAAAATAAGATAACTTAATCGATATTAACAAACTGAAAAGAGCTTATTGGGTGATCCTTACAAGCAGGAGAGAAGTTCCAAGACCTCGGGCCGTGTCAATATATAGATGCCTCCCTAGAATGTTGACTTGGACTCTGATATAGAGGGCAAGCAGCGTCATTGAACAGAGAGATGATACCATTTTCGTAAAACCTGAGGAAAAACAACAAGTAGCAGAGAGTAAGTAACAAGAAGAGCCAAGAAAGTAACCACAAAAACTAACCTATTTCAAGTGAAGAAACAAAGATCCATACTCAGAATTTTGAGTCTCTCCCATAGCTCAAGCTTATCTTTCGTGGTAAGAGTGTTCGGCTGGCCTTTCCCTTGAATTAGTCTCTCGGTCAAGTGCATAAGGTCCAAGTTCTCGGCTAACCGGATATCTAAGAAATCCATTACATGAGGGAGGGTAGTTGATTCAGCTATACTCTGAACGCTCTCGAAGTGGGCTTCAATTCTATCAACCAAACCAACAACAAAGAAAACAAACAAGATCATGAATATCCATTAATTAAAGCTGATAAATCACAATCATGAAAGCAGGCAGGTTCCATTATGAACAAAACTTAACTGGGCTTTAATAAGTTCCTCGTTTTTCCTCTCGTCGGCAAGCTGCTTCTCGAGTTCGAGAAGCTTATGCTTTCGAGCATCGTAGAGCCTGTACAGTAGATACCCACTGCCAAAGACTCCAAGTGTAACATACACTTTTCTTTTATGCCTTCTCCAAAACTCCCTACAGCATACATATATGAAAGTTAAATTTCCAAAAAAAAAAAAAAAACTTTAAAAAAAACAAGAAAAGGCCTAGCCACTAATAAACATGATTACACAAAACCCAGTTAAGACAGCAACGTTAAAATACAAGGAGAGATAAATTGAAAGAATTAAAGGAAGAAAAAGAAACAGACAATCTTCTTTATAATCTGCAAAATTGATTATGAATCACAGTAAACTACTACTAACTTAAATAAGTTGAATGAGGGAAGAAACCCCTATATACAAATACAAAGATAAAACATAGATGATGATAAAAAAAAGGGAAATTGAAGAAATCGA
This sequence comes from Plantago ovata, assembly GCA_028274465.1. Taxonomy (NCBI): domain Eukaryota; kingdom Viridiplantae; phylum Streptophyta; class Magnoliopsida; order Lamiales; family Plantaginaceae; genus Plantago; species Plantago ovata. The sequence continues at coordinate 2,782,042 of CM051458.1, forward strand.
CGAACCACATTCAAACTGTTGGCTTGTTTATCCTTTTTGGTGTGCTGTTGTTGCGGTTCGCAAACAGTAACCGGAGAATCCGTATGCTTTGATTCTGAAAGAGTTGCAAGAGGGGGGGTGGGTTATTGGAAGCTATAATCGCAGCTTCTTGGGATGCTTTGCTTGACTATGATTATTATTATTATTGCCCCTCCTTTGTTTTTCTCCTCCTCCAAATCCCAATTTATTTTATTACAGTGAAGTACTTTACCTTACCGGAATAGAACTCTAACACAGTCCCCAGATTTTTACGAATTACAGTAAATCACCAAAACGAATTGGGCGGAGTAATTCGCACAAATTAATTAAACCTCGGATGGGTTAAAATACGGTCCGAGGCCCCACTCAATAATATAAATATATAATTATAATTAAGTATTCCGTTCCAATTCTCTTCTTTCTCTCTACCTTTCTTCTTCTTCTTCTCCCGCCAACCTCGCCGTTGCCGTCCTCCCTGCGCCGCAGTCCTCCGCCTGCACCCTACTCATCTTCAATCTCAATAAAGGTATGTGTGTTATTAACCTAACATTTGGTTTTTCTTTAGAACAATCAGATTGATACTACAAGTAAATAAAGTAATTACTTTTGCTGCTAATGATTTATTCTTTAACAACATAATAATTAGTTAATTACTACACTTAGTTTTGTTGATAGATATATTTATTTTTTGCAGTTGTAGGTTTTGATTTGTAATGTAGGCTGTTAGAGAGAATTCTAGAATTTGCTTGTTTACTCCTTTATGGAGGGTTTCTCTTTGATTTTCTGAATGCATGCCCGCGTAATTTTGATTTTCTTTTTTTGGTTTTTATGCTATTGCGGATCTTCTTCTGTTGTTGATCATTGTATTGTATGCATATAGGTATATAGCGACAAATGGCTGTTGAAGCTGAGCAAAAGTTTACGGATGATATGGACAGCGATGATGAACCATTGGTTTTCAAACGTAGTAGCTCTTCTGCAAGACACAACCAATCTACTGCAGAAACAAAAAATCATCATCTCAAAAGTCCGAAACACCATTAGGGAGGTCAACTTCTGAGGCACGACAGCCCCAGAATGGTCAAAGTTCTAATTCTCAGAAAGGTAAAACAGTTCCACCACCCGCAAGGTCTCCTGAGGTAAACCTAAAACCTAATAGTACTTCAGTGTCAGGGGAGCAAAAACCCGTTAAACGACCAATCAAAGAGGATAAGCCTTCAAAGGAAGTTACTGGTAAATTAAATGAAGACTCAGAGGATTCCGAAGATGAAAAACCCCTTAGTGCTAGACGTGTGTCTGGTGGCTCGAAGATCAATTCTAATCAAGGCAACAAAGGACTGAATGTTTCAAGTTCAGGGAGAATGTTTACACCAAAACCCGAAGATTCAGAGGACGAATTGCCATTGTCATCTAAATTTAGAGTTAAGAATAATGCTGGGGCATCCACCGGCAAGACTAATGGATCAGCTTCTACAGAAAGGAAACCTTCAGCAATTATAAAGAAGAGACCTGTAGACAATGTGGGATCTGCAAGTGAGTTATCTTCGAAAAAGCCTAAGCTCACAGATGCATCGACATCTAATAACAGAAAGATGCGACATCTAATAAACAGAAAGATGCATCTGTTAAAGCTGACAAGAAGGAAGATGATGACTGGGGATCATGTTCCTATTTCTCAGAGAATAAAAATGTCCACTTCTTCGGATAAGAAGTCATCATCTGTTAAAAGTGTGACCAAACCTGTACCTTCCATATCAAAGAAGAGTTCTACGAAGTCAGAGAAGATTGTGAAAAACTCCGAGTCATCAAAGGTTCCTCCAGGTTCTGGTGACGGGCAGAAATGGACAACTTTTGTTCACAATGGCGTCATCTTTCCACCTCCATACAAACCTCATGGTGTAAAGATGCTTTACAAAGGCAAACCTGTCGATCTAACCCCGGAACAGGAAGAGGTATGCTCTCAACTCCTACTCCTCCTCACCCTCTCTCTTTCACCTTCTGAAAACTACTCAGCTGCATCATACCCCATTGCTGTCATCCAGGATACTACAAAGTCATTCAGTAGTTGGCGTTTCATATTTTTTCTAAATGTTGGTCCTAGAATTTCCAAATAATATTAGCATGTCTTTCTTTTCTCAGGTTGCAACGATGTATGCAGTGATGCTGGAGACTGATTACATGAGTAAAGAAAAGTTCAGAGAGAACTTCATGGCTGATTGGCGTAAGATACTAGGAAAGAATCACATAATCCAGAACTTGGAAGACTGTGACTTCACTCCAATATATGAATGGCATCAGACAGAAAAGGAGAAGAAGAAGCAGATGAGTACTGAAGTATGATACTTTCTGAATTCTGTATGTTATTAGTGTACTAGTGAGTCTGGTCTGACTTATTCTTTTGTTACACCTGTATGTTTTGTGTGTTGTGTCTGTTATGTATGAACGAGATGCTTGTGTATGCATGATTGGGAATGACTAAATAAATTATGAAAGAATGAATAAGTGAGGTATTTTTTCATGTATTCTGGGGTTATAAAGCTACTGAAAATGGAAGCGGGAAGTTAAAATGGGATGGCCTGAAAAAGAAAGGTGGCAAAACATTATGGGCGGGAGGGAATATAACGCTAATGACATTGACAAACTGACTTTGCTTTATGTGGACAGGAGAAAAAGGCTTTAAAAGAGGAGAAGATGAAGCAAGAGGAGAAGTATATGTGGGCAGTTATAGATGGTGTGAATGAGAAGGTCGTTTCTATCTTTATCTTTGATTTTTATTTCCATCTATACTAGATTTTATACTTGACAAAAATAACCTACACTTCTTTTTGTGTGGTAGCCATAAAAAGAAATTTGTGGGTTTCACCTTTTCTTCACTACGGCTACGTTGATCCATGTTAATTCACGCCAGAAGTTTACATGTGCAAATAATATGTTCTAGTATGCTAATTAGATGCTTGCAATGCTATTCACAGGTTGGAAACTTTAGAGTAGAACCACCTGGATTGTTTCGAGGCCGTGGGGAGCATCCAAAGGTACTTCATAATTTCCTGCTTAGAGACTATAATTGCGAAAAACATGTTTTCTGCTTGAACTCAGAATGTAAAATGACGTTATTAGTATGAAATATCTAGTAACGAAATACTGTTACTTGTGAGCAGATGGGGAAGCTGAAAAAACGAATCCATCCGTCAGACGTTGTAATAAATATTGGAAAGGATGCTCCAGTTCCAGAGTGTCCTATCCCTGGTGAAAGGTTATGAATGATTATTTAATCTTCTTTATCGAATTAAAGATTTATTACTTTTTCTTTTTGTTTTGAAAGAGAAATTGGAACATATTTGAGTTGGAAATTATTCGATGTTAGAAATTAATTTCTTAACAATCTGTTTGCAGGTGGAAGGAGGTGAGGCATGACAACACAGTGACATGGCTGGCGGCGTGGGATGATCCAATCAATCCAAAGGAATTCAAATATGTAAACCTGGGGGCTAGCAGTTCAATAAAAGGACAAAGTGACAAAGAGAAGTATGAGAAAGCTAGACTGTTAAAGGTAATTAACCAACAAAAAAGTTAGTATCAGTTGGTTTCACCTTTGTGCTCTCATTAACAACGATTTTTCCTCTCACATCGAAGGACTATATAGACGGTATTCGAACAGCCTACACCAAGGACTTCACAAGTAAAGATTCAACAAAGAAGCAGATAGCTGTTGCTACATATCTTATTGACAAACTGGCACTTAGAGCTGGAAATGAGAAGGTATAAGATGCATGTGTATTCTGCATATTTTATAGTCTCGAAGTTCTTTGTTGTGATTTCTATTTATTTCGGTCTTACTAGTTCTCATAAATGTGACATCAGTTGTCAAAACTAGCTCAAAATGTCTTTTTGTTTCTTCATGTTTTAGGATGATGAAGAAGCAGATACAGTTGGTTGCTGCACATTAAAAGTAGAAAACGTTGAACCAGTACCTCCAAACATTTTGAAGGTAAGAGTTTGTATGATTAGTGTCCTATTAGACACTACCATTGAAGAGTTGCCTTTTTTAATGGCTGCTCTCTTAAGGAGTTCACAGTTTGAAATTCCAGATCTTGAAGTGTCCAGTGATTTTTCTCAGAACAATTTTGCTCCTGTATGTTTGAAATGATAAACAATGGTTTTATTTTCTCTGCTTTTCTTCTCAGTTTGATTTCCTTGGTAAAGATTCTATAAGATATCAAAATGAAGTTGAGGTTGAGACTCCTGTGTTCAAGGCAATCCAACAGTTTCGAAGTGGTCAGTGACTTGTCTACTAATGTGATATATGGAATTGTGCATATCGTTGGTTAATTTATTAACATATATGCACTGTATTGGTTACAGGCAAGCAGGGTAACGAGGACCTTTTCGAGATGCTCGATACTAGCAAACTGAATGCTCATTTGAAGGGGCTCATGCCTGGCCTCACAGCTAAAGTCTTTCGTACATACAATGCATCTATAACACTGGATGACATGGTAAGATGCAACTTGCAGCTCCTGGTATTATGATTTTATTTGTTCACATGTGTATCACGACACCTCTATCTTTTGCACCTGGTGGGATGCCTGAGTGATGGGTATATACTAACTACTACTGTGAGGTGATATTTTTAGTTTGCACACTGTCTTAGGGGTTGTTGGGTGGATCAGTAGAGCCTCATTTCCATCGCTCTTAAGTATTCAGATGTTTGATGGGCTATAATCTGTATAGACTTACAAAATATGAAATCATCCTTTGGAATCGCATCAAAGATGGCCATGTTTATATTATTTTTAGTTAATAGAAACACCTGCACCTAGCCCTTGAACATGACTATATTGATTATTTTTCTCCATTCCTGTTTGCCTTAAATCTGTCATTTTTTTTTCCTTAAAAGTACTTGATAGCAGCAATTTCGTTACCAGATAAAATATCTATGGTTTTGGGACCCGTTTGTTTGCATGTTCAGCTTTTTATAGTGAATATTCTACTAGAATACAAGAATCAATCATTAATCCTTCGAGTAATGAAGTTGTTAAACCACTTCAAAAATTCCATAAGTTGAGATAATCTGGACTCAGATTTTATGTAACATACGTCACATGATTAATTCATGCAATATGATTCATCTTTATGTTGGCTCATCGCCTCTTCACAAATCCAATTAGTTGAGATAATTCTGGACTCAGATCTTATGTAAAATGTGTAACATGCTTAATTCGTGCAATATGATTTATCTTTATGTTGGCTCATCTTGACTTGGTACAAGTTTAGCCCGCTAACTTCTCAGACATATGCGTAAATGAAACTATAGAAAGCTGGACTGCTATACTTCCCTTCACCATATCTAAAAGTTTGATGGTTCTCACAGTTGAGCAAGGATCACAAAGCTGGAGACGTTGCTGAGAAAACTGCTGTGTATAACCATGCGAACAAGGAGGTAGAGCCTGTCATCATGTGATTTTCTGTTCTATTATGGGTTTTGTGAAAACTCATTATTTTTGCATTTATTTCCTGTGTAGGTTGCAATCATTTGCAATCATCAACGTACTGTCTCAAAGTCACACAGTGCCCAGATGACTCGTTTGGATGAGAAGATAGATGAACTCAAGGTATTGACAAAGGAGCGAATGTATATTTTGTTTGAATAGTTTCTGCTATCCCTCTTAGACATTGGTCCTTTTTGGTGATTCTCCTTTGGAATTCAGAAATTAGTTGTATAACTCTACTTCTACGTACTGAATTAGGTTCGATCTAGTTTGTGCACCTCCTTGCTATTTGCTTGCACACTTATCTTTTTTCATATCTGTAAAATTTGTTTTAGAGTGCTCTGGAAGAGCTGCAAACAGACTTGGCTAGGGCGAAAAAAGGAAAGTCACCTGTCAAGGGTGCTGACGGGAAACCAAAGAGAAATTTGAACCCCGATGCGTAAGTCTTTCTTCTCATTATAATGCTTTGGGTACAGTAACCCGTTTCCCATATATCATCTAAGCTGAAGGTAAGAATTGAATGTCATACAGAATAGAGAAAAAGATAGCTCAAACAACGGCAAAGATCGAAAAGATTGAGCGAGATAAGTTGACGAAAGAGGATTTGAAAACTGTAGCATTGGGGACATCAAAGATCAACTACCTTGATCCAAGGATAACAGTTGCATGGTGCAAACGTCAAGAAGTTCCTATTGAGAAGGTGATTGATATTTCACAGCCCTCCATTGTAGGATTATCAATAGCTTCTTCCTATACTTAGTCCTAGAAAATGTTGGTGGTTGCAGAAATAACCTCTTTTTATAAGGGTTTATAAGTTGATAGAGGCTCAAAAGTTTAATTAAACCAACCATGTTTCAGTTTCTGCTTTCAAGTACTTTTTGCTGCATACCAACATCTTCATGAAATATACTTACCATTGACGGACAATCTAGTCTTACTGACTAACTGAATCTGTACTGTTCTCTGATGCAGATGTTCAACAAGTCTCTTCTCGCAAAGTTTGCATGGGCAATGGACGTTGAACCTGATTTCAGGTTCTGAGTATTTTTGGTAGTTGTCATAGCACAGTACTCTTCCAGCTGCCACCGCCACCCCTAGGTGAAGAGAAAGAGAAACATAAACCTTAGCGAAGTAAAGCAGGAACAATTTGTTGATGAGCCATCTGTTTGCTGGCAAAGCTGGTGGATCATCCACCAACATTGTCTTGTCTTGTTTGGTTTACACAGGCAAATAAGATCACCTTTATCTTTAATCTTTTGTGTAGCAAAATAAGTATAGTTTCGTCCAATAATTTATCTATCTGAGGAAGAGGCTTTAGGACATCTTTAAGAGTTGTCTTTACGGAACTGACCAGCAATGACGGAAAGCACTCAAATAACCTGACTACATTCTCTAAACTTTGACCTATATTATTAGGCAATAAACCATTTGCAAATGAAAACCCCGGACCAGAGGAGCAGACCTGCTCCAAAGTCAGAGATGAACAAGGCTGATTTGAACAGATAAAATGTAGCAGCTGCTGCATATCACAACACAAACTCCATAACTTACAGACTCTGCGTGCTCGTCCTGATGAAACCAAAGAGGAAATATAAATGTTAGCAAGCCCAACATTCAGTTATCACATATTGGGAATCTATTCTATATCAAATCATTTCATCCAATCCTATGTTTCATTTTTTAATTTATTCAATTTACTTCCAAACCAAACTCCATACCTATAATTATTATTACCTACAACTAATTAAGGAGACGTCTGGAATTTGGAAAAGTTGCACTCATTTATTGTTTGGAACTTATAACTATAAACATTATAAATATATATATAAAAAAAAAAAAAGTCTCTTTTTCAAATTGAAGTCTTCAATGATCTGGGGATTTTTTATCCCATATATATACTATATACTACATTAATCAATCAAACAAACAAAAAATCAAAAAAATATTATAGATAATTATGAATGTATAGAGTTACAAATAGAATATAATACAAATACTATTTATCTATTAATTAAAAGTTACAAGTAAAATATAATACAAATACTATTTATCTATTAATTAAAAGTTACAAGTAGAATATAATATAAATACTAACTCATTAAACTATTAATTAAAAGTTACAAGTAAAATATAATACAAATACTAACTCATTAAACTATTAATTAAAAGTTACAAGTAGAATAATACTGAATGACTCATAATAGACTTCTATTGTAATCATATCTTCCTATCCCATGATACTATCGGTATTATATAATTCTCACTTCTCTCTCATTATATTTCATTAAGCAAGATTGTGCCGTATTCCATTCGACGATGACTGAACAAGGTAAGAAATTTTTTCAGTAACGTAACATGATACTAAATACACTGAGACATGCTTTTGTTTTCTTGTACATCATCATCACATGTTTTAGCTGTTTTTATTGAGACATTTTTTTGTTTTGTTTACATCATCATTAGGTTTCGTTGTTTTACCCAGCATCGCCGTCCTCATCAATTATATTATGTTTGTGTTGATTTGGTTTTATCGCCCGCCGGTAAATTGGAGTTCAAGGGTTTAACAACATACGTGCTACAACCAAGTCCAATTCATCCGTTTAAATTGTTTTGTACCCTTTCATCGATGACATAAGCATGTTGCAGAATTCCACTATCTCTTTTGTGCCCTTGTAGTTGTCTGCATTTATTTGCTTGGCTTGGCTCTGTTTAATACGTGCAACACTAATTGTTGTACATTACAATTGTTCTTGTTTTGTGATTTCTAAGTACAGTAGTTACTGAACCAAGAATCAAACTAGTAAGTAAGAGTTGATCAAGCATATATATTCGTTATCTTCAAGTGATAGAATTTTTTAGTTTTTCCTTTCTTTATTTTATACACCATCACGTATGCGTCTATTTATTAAATCTCACCATGTTATTACTAGATCCAAGTTAATTAATACCTTTTATTTTTCATCCAATTCATGTTTAAATTCTGATTGTACAGTACAAATTTATTTTTCCTGGCTAATAGTTTACCCCCACTTGTCTTTTGTTTAGAGATGGCAAAACTGAGCAATATTAAATTTGTGGCACTTGACATCGCTGGAGAAAATTACCTATCATGGATTCTCGATGCTCCATCTTGCCGTCGAAGGCGTTGAAGAGACCATACAACATGAAATACTGCATCATGCCAAGCTAACGCTAAGGTTATGATCTTTCTTCGCCATCATATTGATGAAGCGTAGAAAGTTGAATACCTCACTATTTGAGATCCTGTAGATCTTTGCGCAAACTTGAGAGGGAGGTATGATCATCATAAAACTATTGATCTCCCCATTGCCCGATATGAATGGCTAAATTTACGCCTGCAGGATTTCAAGACCGTGAAAGAGTATAACTCTGCAGTATCTAGAATGACCTCTAAATTGAAATTATGTGGTGAACCAGTCACAGAGAATGACATGCCTGAGAAAACATTCACCACACATTTCATCCTTCAAATATGTTGCCTCAGCAGCAATACCGTGAAAAGAATTTCACGAAATGTTAAGAGTTGATTAAATTCTTGCGTGTGGCTGAAAAGAACAATGAATTATTGCTGAAGAATCATGAATCACGCCCTAATGGTTCTAAGCCTTTCCCATAAGTGAATATGGCATCCGTTAAGCCTTTCCCAAAAGTAAATATGGCATCTTATGGTTCCAAATTTAACCATGGAAGGGGTGCTTCCAATCATAATCATGCATGGCATATTCACTTTTGGGAAAGGCTTAACAGATGTCATATTCACTTCTGGTAAAGGCTTAAAACCAGTAGGGCCGTGATTCATGATTCTTCATCAATAACTCATTGTTCTTTTCGGCCACACATAGGAGTGTTTAATCAACTCTGAATATTTCGTGAAATACTTTTCACGGTATTGCTGCTGAAACAACATATTGGAAGGATGAAATGTGTTGAATGTTTTTTCAAGCATGTCATTTTCTGTGACTTATCACCGCATAATTTCAATTTAGAGGTGATTCTAAATACTACAGAGTTATACTTTTTCACGCTCTTGAAATCCTGTAGGCGTAAATTTAGGCATTCATATATAGCGGATGGTGGGGAGATCAATAGTTTTTTGATGATCATACCTCTCTTTCAAGTTTGCCAAAGATCTGCAAGATCTAATAGTGAGGTATTCAGCTTTCAACGCTTATGATGGCGAAGAATGATCATAGAGTTATCTTGGTTTGATGCAGTATTTCCTGCTTTTATGGTCTCTTCCAGACCTTCAGCATCAAGATGGATTTCAGCATTGAGAATCCATAATAGGTAATTTTCTCCGATGTCAAATGATCAAATTTAATTTATGTTATCGTTTTATTTAAAGTAGCCAGGATTTTTTATTATCTTTTTTTTTTAATAATCGAACCCATTACAATTTCATAAGTAGCATTACAAAGTTAGTAATAAACTATAAATAATCTCGCACTTGACGAGAATTGAACCTATGACCTCTAGTGTCATGACACCTTATTATCAATATCAAGTATTTGAAAATTGTCAAGTAGTTAGGATTTCTGATTATCAAGTTTTTAAATTTTCTGTAGTAGCTAGGATTTGATTATGAAATAAAAGTCTTGTTTTCCCCTTTTTCATATTACTTGCAATTATTATACTAGAAATTATGTTTATATTGTTAGTAGTACTATTAAATTTTTTGTTGTATATTCATCATCACATACCTAAACTATTAGTACTAGTTCCTTTTGTTTTATTTATATAACACTAGGTGAGAGTGAGACTAATACTACTCGGTATCCTCATAATACTATTGAAATATTTTAGTTATAACAAAAGGAAAAAAAAAAAAGGTACGTACTAGTGTTTGCTTTTGCATGCATCACAGTACATGAATGCTTACTACCAGTACTACTAAGTCTGTTTTTGGTACAGAACGTAATAAAAATTGTTTTGTGTCGGATCATTTTAATAATGGTTTCAAGGGGTAGAACTTTGTCGAGTTTAACTTGTAAATAATTTGAAGGTCAAATGTTTAGAGTTCTTTGATTTAAACAGGTCAATTATTGGGCAGTTTTGGAAGTTCAACGGATCAGACTGTTACTCCACGAAATCTGGTTACAAGACAATTTTGGAGGCGTCGGAACTTTGTTGCTGCTGACTTACTTCTCATCATATCAATTGGAAAATCTCTATTTGGGAATCCTTCGTGCCTCTTAAAGTTTAAAGTGAATGGGTTCATTTGGAGATTATCAATTATGGATAATCTTAAGAAGAGACTTATCATGCATCTGGATACTTGTTCTTTGTGCAAATTCTGTAGGGAAGATGTTGATCATGATCATATATTTAGGTTGTGTGTCCTTGCGAAGGAGGTGTGGAATAAGGTTCACTACTAAAATTTGATGTTTTTAGTGTGAAAATTAACTCACACTAAAAGCTAAAAGTTTCACAATAAAACTATTTGGTGTCAAAACATAGATTCTAATGTTTGACACTAAAACCATTGGCACTTAAAAAGATTTAGTGTGAATATATATAAACCGACACTAATATTCAGTTGAGCTCCAAAGTGAAGCTCAACTGCGCCACGTCAGTACTCCACTAACTTAATCCCATCTATTTCAACATACTCCAAGAGTTGATCCTCATACATTCCATCTTTTTCATTTGTTTTATTACTTTATTTCATCCCTTTTTTTTTTTTAAATTCATTATTAATTTCATTTAAAATATCACATTATAAAATATTTTCAGAATGCAATAAATATTATAAAAAATTCTTAATTAAAAACTAGTACAATAAATTTTCAAATAAAAAATACACGTGAAAATTAGAAATTAAACAATAAATAATTTTTTTTACATAAATTGAAAATTAAAAAACAATTAAACAATAAATAAAATACATTATTTATACCGTTTACGGGTGTTCAACTAGGAGCTCAAGTTCCTAATTGAGACTCTGATTCAATTAGGAACTTGAGCTCCTACTTTTTATGACACGCAAATCATGGTCGAGCTTGTTAATTTCATAATATTTGGGACAAAAGGAAGTTTATAGCGTTTAGTCGTTTACGGTTGTTCAAAAATAGTGAAATATTGGACCAATACAAAAGGGTACGGTATTTGATACCGCTTTTTTATTCGGTAATTTTTTTGTACGAACTGAAAATATCGGTATTTGTAAAACCGAACTGATGTATTCACACTTCTGGGGTTGTAATTTGCAATTTACTAAAAATAACCATATTATACTCCCTCCGTCCCAGTCATTTCTTTACGTTTGTTTTGTAGACTTTTTCATCACCTCGTTTGACCTCTAATCAATCATAAATCTTAACGAAAAATAATTGATAAAATTATATATAATGAAAGTAGAGACACTATATTTTCATAATACGCTTTCACAAATTAATTGTTCGTTATAATTTAGGAGTAAAAGAAGGTCAAACAGAGCACAAAAAAATCAACAAAACGAAACGTAAATAAATGATCAGGACTGATGAGTATAAACCAGAATCCCAATTTACTTCACAACTTCACTTCTTTTTCTACCGTGCAGCTTTTCTCCTCATCCATCCCGGTAAACAACATTTTGAACAAAATACACACTTTGGTAACCACTATTCAATTTGTCAAATAAGTGCCTATCAAGCTTATAAATAAGCAGCGGTAAAATAAGCAGAAGGTATAAAAGTGCAACAACATTCTTCATTGAATGCCAAGAAAATATGCATAGTGGAGTACTAATTAACATAAGCAACGATGCACGTTATAACAAAAATGTACCTAAACCGCATTTAAAATATCTCCAAATGGTAGGAGCTCAAAACTTTTAAAGAACATCATAATCAAAAACATCCTTCATGTCTACGTAAATAATAAAACAAAAGCTCTAGCCAAAAAATGTTTGTGTTCCTAATAACGGCCAACTCCATACACTCGAATGACACCATCCGTGTATCCACCAAAGAGTGTGCTCCCGTCGCTGCTCCAGTTGAGACATGTGCAGTATAAGATCTGCAGTCCAACCATTCACAACATTAACACAACTTTGCAAATGTAACCAAATTTATGTACAGAATCTAAGGATGAGGATGAAAGCATAATTCATGTTTTCCCATAAATGAATAGAGTTAAAAACCAAATTTATAAAACTGACCAAACATTTTTGCACAATCTAACGAATAAAAAAAAACGCACGAAAGCCATTTTCAAATGCCAGTACGAACCTGATTGCCTTAACTATATCAAAATAGTAACACTAGAACAAGTTTATCATTCAAACATTGAGATGCATTCTATAATCAATAGCTATAATACCACAAGTCAACTAGTACATGATATAACATAATAATAAATTAATAATCAATAAGAATCTAATAAACAAACGGGCGAAAAATGTAATATACCTTATTCTTGGTAGGGCCACCAATCTGAGCAGCACCTTCAGCATCAATCTCAGTCTCATGCTTCAAGTCCACCTTCAAGTCAACCACAACACTCTTACTCTCCAAATCCCAAATCTTAATCCCAGTCTCAGTCGCCGCACACAACCAATACCTATTCGGACTAAAACACAACGCATGAACAATACTCGAAGCATCCAACGAATACAGCCTCTTCCCCTCCGCCAAATCCCACAGCAAAATCACCCCATCCTTCCCGCCACTCGCACAAAGCGACCCGTCAGGCGAGACCGCCACCGTGTTCACATACCCTCCATGCCCAGCCAAACTAGACCTCAGCTTACAATTACTCAGATTCCACACCTTCACGGTTTTGTCCCACGAACCGGACACGATCGTCGGCTGGAGCGTGTTTGGCGAGAATCGCACGCACGAGACCCAGTCGGAGTGCGATTCGTGGTCCTGGATCGTGTACTTGCACTCGCCTAGGGTGTTCCAGAGCTTGATCGTTTTGTCGCGCGAAGCGGAGACGATCTGGCGATTGTCAACGGAGAAAGCGACGGAGAGGACGTCCTTGGTGTGGCCGACGAAGCGGCGGGCGGTTTGTCCGGTGGAGAGGTCCCAGAGACGGAGCTCGGAGTCCCAGGAGCCGGAGAGGGCGAACTGGCCGTCGGAGGAGAGGACCACGTCCTGGACGAAGTGAGAGTGGCCGGTCAGGCGGCGGCGGGCGACGCCGTAGGTTTTGTCGTCCTTGGTGAGGGTCCAGACGATTAGGGATTTGTCGCGGGAGGAGGAGACGATCATGTCGGAGTTGTCGATTGGGGTGGCGATGGAGGTTACCCAGTCGGTGTGGGCCCGCATTGTGCCGCGGAGGATGAGGAGCTCTTGCGACATGGTTGCGGCGGAGAGGAGGAGGAGGAGGAGTGGGGTTTTTGGAAAATGACAGGTCCAGGTTTTTAGATGGAGATGAGACTGAATATATATTGGGCTTTGTGGCTGTGTCTTCTAGGGTTTTTGTGGGATGGGCTTCGGTTCAATTGGATGAGTGGGTTGTTGGGTTTGGGTCGGAAATGTTGGGCCTTATATGATCATTGTGATTTAGTTCTTAAGACAACACACCACACCGGCCTGCAATTTGCTCTAAAAAATTTATTAAATAGATTTCATGAGACAGTTCCAAATGTGTTGTTTAAATGTTATGAAGTTGTTCAAGTTGCAAGGTGATCACTATAAAATATAAATGGTGTATTACTACTGACTACTGAGGGAACACCCTGCAATATATCTAAAGGTGAAGCACACTTATCAAGCTAGACAGCAGCAACGGAACCAAAACCAAGAAACTGCTCATTCCTATCTTAGCACCAGAGAGAACAAACAAATAAGGCAATAAAAAACTGATCCAAACTCGGGTAAAACATCTGGGGTGCCAAAATTCCACAGCCACCACAAGCCTTCCGAAATTGACCTATTAAGCATGGAGAAAAATACATAATCTCAAAGCTTTATAATATGGTACCAGTTTTTTTTATAGATAGTGTCACAATGATACTGAACATCTTGAACAATCTGTGTAAAGCAGGCTAAGCAGCTATGCAGGGGAAAATCTCTACCGTTTGATCCATAAAAACCAGCATCTTTTATGCTCTAATAGGTTTTTCTTTTCCAACTGGAAACAACTATATGGCCAAACCTACATTTTGAATGAAAGAGAACCAGTTTTTTCCAGTAAAAAGCGTAAACATCCACTGCCAAAAAACATAACAAACCTGGTATAGCAACCAACAGAATAGCATTGGGCACGGTAGATCCTTTCCCTTCTGTTCCAGCAATATATTCAGGCTAAAACAATGTAACTCCACATTACTAATCCTATTAATTCAATTACAGCAATATGTACAGCCTAAAATAAAACAATGTAGCTCCACACTACTAATCCTAACAAATAATAAATTCAAGCACGTAACGAACTAAAAGACAATTGCTAAAAATCGAGTCTTTAATTTTCTAAACACCCAAAAAACATAAAAATATTGTCAGGCAGGTGGAGAGAAGGAAGAATAAGCAAGCAAAATTACTTGGGATCGATAACAGAATCGCAATATTTTGCTCAGCACGAATAATTAAAACTCATCATCATCACACAAAATTAACCTCACCCGAAAGATATAATACAAAACAAATGAATTGTACAACCAATGCTACAATACCTACACTACAGGCTACAAGGATACATTAATTTGGAAATATTAATATCTTAAAGAGTTCAACTGTTCTTCTTCCTCTTCTTCAAGTTACTGCACAAATGAGCTAGAGTCGTATCATCTGCACTCTCTGCATCTACCACCGGACTTGGGCAAGCATCATCCCCGCTTTTCAATCCATCATCTTCCCTAGCTTTCCGTTTCCTACGACTGTACGTAATTATAACATCAGAATCCTGAAACCTGCTCTGCGCCGTACACTTCTTCAGTTCAGCCGGTAACTTAACAACCTTTGGTGCAGAGAAACCTGACTGCTGAAGCAAAGAAACAAGGGTGATGTCGTCTTCTATTTCAGAGTTGGACAATTCATTTGACACAGAGTGATCACCCCTGAAACCATTACTTGCCATAACACTATGTTGCAAACAATTTCCTTGTGAAGAGCAATTATGGTGCCTCTCAGATATGGCAGAACATTCAAAGTCCACAGATGCTGCAGATACAGCTTCGTTCTGACAATGCCAATTAGGGTCAGCTGAAAATTCATCTCCAATAAATCTCACCCTTCTGTCTCTATTAGACAGCTTGATTTGCGGTTGTTCAAGAGTCGGCTGCACTCGATCAGTACATGTCATATCCTCACTATTTGCACATGTTTCTTGAATCTTCCGTTTCTTGTTGGGTTTATTACCATTAACAGACTCCAACTGTTTCTTAATGTCTAGTAGAGACATCGAATCCGGAAAAGGTGATCTGAGGTCTTGGGTTGCAACTACTCGTTTCTTCTTATCCTTTTTTGCTTCCTTCATCTTCAATATGGGCTCATCCCAACCATTCATTTCTCCTTTGTCCGTAGTATCTGGCGCTTTCATACTTTTCCGTCTAGAACACAGTTTAGAAGTCTTTTTACTATTAAGTGCATGACGACCTAGGCCCTCTTCGTCCACAAAAACAGAAGGTGCTGAAGATTCTTCAGCTCGATCAGGATCTTCGTGTTTCTTCGAACAACATTCAGTAATGCTCTTTCCACTGCGAGTAGCACGACTTATGGGCTGTGTTCGTACCCTACCAGAAAAAAAATATTAATATATAAATTCAAATAGTCCAGAAGTGCACGAAATATTAGTAGTACACCAACCACAAGGTAACAGTACACCACCTAATATCTGAAAAACTGAACAAGCTTACGTAATATGATAACAACACACATAATGATTGTCTCAGTATACCAAGAAATATACATGTAACAAATTTCGACAGGTATCTTTGTTGAAAGGCTTCAAAAGTTAAATTTTCAGTATCCTTGTGTACGTCCCAAACATGAGGTGATATCTTTTGTTCATCACCCACAGCTCATTTATGTTCATGTAATTTAATTATTATCAGAGAAAAAATTGATCAAAACAAACAAGTACCGTGATCTCTTCTGAGGCCGAGGTCTTCTCTGAGAATTACCATCATTAACATCAGATTTTCTTATCTCTTCATCAAGACCATCCTTTGTCTTTGCTGCACAATGACTCTTACTACTCTTCCCCCTGACGTGTTTACCACGCCTATTCTCGACTACCCTGCCCTTTTTTCCTGTTGCTTTCACCCCCCTGAATTGTTTGACAAAACAGAGTCAGTCACTATGGATGAGAGAAATATTTATTTCATAAACAAATCATACCTTGATCTTCTGTTTTTACTTCTAGAACAATCAACATTTTGAGATCCTGTAATACGAAAGGTGTCTGGCGCTATGAAGTCGTTAGGTCCAAGGGCAGGTCTTTCAGATTCCCGATCTACAAAATTGGTTATTAATGCAGTCTTTTGTATCTTTCTAGCTTCTTGAAACAGAGGCACTTCATGGGGAAATAATACTTTCCATCGCCTAATAGTATCATCAAACATACAGTCAGAATAACAAGACTACAGAAAGAAAATGTTGATCAAACACTTCACAGAGCTAAAATAAATCCATACCTCCAGCACTGGTTATCAGTACGATGAGGTACACATGTAGCAACTTTGGTCCAGCAATGTCCATGTTGTGCAATAGCTGCTTCCAATTTAGAATCTTCTTCTTCAGTCCATTTTGCAATATTCAGGGAAGGATCCAGGCAATTGACCCATCTGCCACAAGCAAAGCATACCATAAGAATCTACGGTCTGTTAAACCATCCCTTTGAATCTAGTATAATTTAGCCTATTATAAAATAGAAAGGAGAAACTGAGCAAATATATTTTATCAAAGCATACCTTTCTCTACACTGCACCTGTGTCCTTCCAGGCACATAGTTAGCTACTTTCTTCCATGACTTTGGTCCAAAAAGTGCTACTGCAACTTTCAGGCGTTTATCTTCCTCCAACGTCCATTTTCCAACCCTTTCCCTTTCTGGATTAAGGGTCTTTCCCCATCTGCATGTACAAGAGTAGTACTTTAGTGAAGCATTCAATGAACGGGCTTTTCATGACTACATTCAATTTACTTTTTCGAACTTGTGTATAGGGGCCAGTGGTTAACAAGTAATTAACAGTTTACTAACAGAAAAAAAAATAAAGGTTTACAGTATATCCACAAAATGTACTATGCCAATACGGCAGGGATTGAAGGATGGATTTTGAGAAACAAGTGTAAGGTTCCTCTCACTTGGCCACCAGGATAAATTTTAAAGGGCACCAGATCTAGCTCGATCAATACTTGGAATGAGTTTTTGATGCAAATATTATCAAACTCAAGCTACTTGGCACAACACGATGCAATTGTTATTTTTTATTCACTCAAACAAGAAGTTTTTTGCATCCACACCAGATTTATACTCATTGCACAGAAGCTTAACTATCATAAATCAGCATGCATAGTTGAGCATGTTAACTGACCTATTAGAGCATTGGGTACCAGTCCGTCCCTCCACTGCAGACGCGACAACCTGCCAATTACTCTCACCGCAAGTTTCAACAGCAGCCCGAAGTTCGTTATCCTCATCCTTTGTCCACTCTCTTTTCAGTATTGAAGCATTAAGACTCCTCTGATAACGAGCTAAACACTGAAACGGGGTCCTGTTTGTTCCCAGTGAAGCAGCAATATCTATCCAGTTATGCAGGCCCTTTTGCTGCACAATATGTAGCAGCTTTTTGTCTTCCCATGAAGTCCACTTGCCGTGATTGATTAACGGATCTTCACAGTTCAAAAATCTGCAAGTAACAATGTGATGTAAAATTACTATGTGAATAATACATGTTTCAGTAATCATATCGCTGCAACTTTTTAGAAAATCAATACACTACCAAATCAAGACTACGTTACTATTTCTAGTTCAGTCTTTCCACTTTTACACAGTAGAGAAGCAAAATGTGATCTTCAACATTTTTTTTTTCCTCGCTATTATGAACAGAAGAGACTGGCTTATGTCCCATAACAATTACCTTCCCCAGTGATATTTTTTTAAATTGTTTTTTCTTTCAATTTACAAGTGGTGAACAAGTGATTCACATAGAAAGAATCTTACAATGTGTCATTGCTAATCATGTTTGTGTTTGAACCTAGGGTTCTTAACTCAAAATTCCAACAAATCAAGCAATCAAATCTGTAAGCAAACCAAAACACTGAATATAGCTAAGACAATTACTACCTCCTATCTTTTTTATTTTAAGTTTTGGCTTGTTTGACACATTAAGAAATGACATTATTACACTATATGAAGCTAACGTTTTTCAACTTTGATGTATTGCCACCAATCAACTCCAAGAATTAAATAAAATATTGCATGGGAAAGTGAAAAGGTAATGTTAGGCTAAGAAAAGTACCTAAAACTTCAAATATTAAAGATAAGTTCAACTTGTCTAAAACATCAAATAAAAAGATAGGAGGTAGTACTAATTTAGGTAACCCATTCCATCTTACATTGTTTGACATTCTGCACCACTACGGCCCGGGACATACATAGATGCTAGCTGATCCCAATTGACCTTAGGCAAGAATGATCTTATTCTTTCGGGTGTTATGTCAAGATCCTTTATCGATGATATGATGTCATCAACATCGTTAGAGACGCTGGAAGACCCATCTGCATCACTTCAAACAAGCAAAGAATTTAAAGATTACTTTAAAGAAGGAGTTCGACCTTTCTGTTGTTCCACCAGAAACAAAACAAAAGAAAATATGAGAAAGAAATGAGATGCAAGTTATTACCAGGAAGTAACTGTGAGCTAGTGACAAACACCACTAAAGCTTTCTAATCAGTATGTCATTAAATTTACAGTAAACAGACTATAGCACATAAGAAACTAGTGCCTGATACCAAAACAACATGGTGATGCAAACATTTCAACGAAATAATACCTCATTAGATTAACAGAATGCTGAAGCAAAGTTCTCTGAAATTGTTGTTTCAAGCCTTTCAAGAGATTTTCTTTCTCTTCCTTTGACCACGTTACTCGGCTAACTGAGACTGGAAATGCTGCCAGAGCCTCCTTATAGTTAGCAACATGTGGATTCTCTGGAGGTCCCCTATATGGCATGGACATTATCCTCAGTGATCTGCAGCAGTAACAACTTTGTCAAAGATCATAGTCATGAGGAAAATATTAATTCTGTCAAAAAAACAAAAAGAAAACAAAAAGAAAAGGAGGATGAAAGATGCATTAAGTTTTAGTAGGAAATACAGAGGATAAAAGACCTTTGCATTTGCTCTTATGAGCGGCACAGATATTAACTTCACATATTGTGATGATGAAGTTAGTGCAGCCTTTTTTGGCTTTTTGACCTCCTTTATCACCTTCTTCAGGTCAGCCATCTTGCTTTCAAGCTTCCGCATCAGCTTTTGTATAACTTCTGAGCAACCTCTGTTCATCTTGATAGCATCATAAACTGTATGAGCAGACTGTGGCCATAGATGTCGTTTGAGTGGTGAACCAGCAATCTCATCTGTCTCAGGTTCATCCAACCCATCCAAATTGGAAGGCTGCAATCCACCAGCATCATCAGATGCTTGTGATCTCTGTCCACTATGTTCAATTTTATCTACACAATTGAGAAAGCCTTCCCGGGCATTAGTTCTCTCAACAAACAAACTACTGGAAGTTTCCTTTTCGGAATCTATGACAGTAGCACCCACCTGCACAGATCTCTGCAGCAATTCATCCACACCCTTCAAGTCACCTGTACCCAATAATGCAGACATTAAGAAGCTAAATGATATTCTCTAAGTTGACCAAAACTCTTGATACATACCATACAGGTTAACAAAACGAAATGCAAATATTAAAACCATACATATACCTCCATTCGCCGTGAAACGCTGCTGGATAGCACGAAGCGCTTCATAATCATCGTCTTCGCCATCGTCAGTATCAGACCAATCAGGCAGCTTGGCGCGGAGGGGCTTCAAGGTGAGAGGGTCCTCAGCCGACGAACCCGCGAATCGCTCACGAATGCTGCGAACCAATGCAAGTTCATCTTCGTCATCGGCATCAGAATCCGAACTCAATGAGACGTTCCCAGAGGGCGGCGGCTGAGAACGAAGTTTGGATGGGCTTGTGCCGGTAATCTGACAAGCTCTTCTGATAGATTCCATGTCGAAATCATCTTCGAAATCGGAGTGGGATGACTCTTCTTCGTCTGACGAAGCCATTGTTTGAGAAATTGGGGGTGTAATTTTTTTTTTGAAATTAGGGTTTATTTTCTCTGATCAGCTGGCGGTTTGCAGAAACTCATAGGAGTCCAAATCAGTGCATTTGCAATCTTTGTCCTCAGCCAAAAAATCTCTTCCCTAACATGCAAAACTGAAACACCCAAAACATATTAGCACGCCTGATAATGCGGTTCCTTCTTAATCCAACAAAAACTGAGAAAAGCAAATAATCCAGAAAGTGTAACATATCACATATTATTGATTGAATACAAAACAATGAAGTGACACTGATTAGTGATTACATTAATCAGAAAGTAAAATACACATAACATAAAATAACAAACTGAGAGACAATCAATTCAATAACATGAGCAGGTGGACAGAAACAGGATTGAAACGAGAAGAAAGAAATTAGAGCAGTATTACCCAATAAGTAATTAATCAGAAGTGAAACTAAAAATACAAGATGAAGAATCAATGAGGAAAACACAAAAGCCCTAAAAATCGGGAAAAAAATTAATCGATTGGATTGAATTAAAGAGGAGAAGGAGAAAAACGAATATATTATACCGGTTAGAGAGCAGTGAATAATGCGATGGGAGCTCCAGAACGACGTAAATCGACGGTTGCTTTAGTTGTGCATATAGATATACTGGATTACTGGTATGCTCTCAATTACGAGTAATTAGTACTGCGGCAATGCACAGCAATTGGCCGGATTGGATTGGAAGAGAAAGAGAAGAGAATGAAGAGGGCAAACTCAACAACACAATACAAAAGGGTACAATTAACACCTCATCATTCCAATTCCCATCAATTCAAAAGGGGCATGTACGTGGTTTTTTGATAAAAAGTTAACCGATCCATACTTATGGTTTTTATGGTTTTAACTATAACCGAGGCGGTTTGATTATCTTCTCAGCCTGTTGCGGGTTGAGTGAGATGGCGGATGCCCGATGGTAGATGGATTGGCGATTAAAAATATACGAAACAAACTACGTATCAATATACAACACTGAACTTTATAGTTTATTTATATAGAAATAAAACTTAATTCACAAATAAAGTTTGAAATGTAACGAAACGATCGAGACAATATCCATAAAAATACATGTGTACTCCGTATAAAGAAAACATCCATTATAAGTCCATAATACAAGACATGTCTATTATGAAAACTAGCATTTGCGACATGCACTACGGGTGTGTTCACACGTCTTCTTATAAAATAGTATTGATTTTTATAACTTTATTTTCTAAAAACAAATAGGGTCAGTTGCATTCAAGGGGGATGTACCCACCTTGGATGAAAAAACTTATATCCCTCCACAAATATTGAAATAATATCAATGCAAATAAAAACAAAAAAATATTTTTTTTCCAGTGGGTGGGTGGGTTGGGTACCCTACCCACCGAGGTGAATTTTTTTTATCCATATAAAAATAAAAAGATTTAAATAATATCAATGTAATTAAAACTATTTTTTTTTTTTGGGGGGGGGGGGGTGGGGAAGGGATCCCCGATGAAAAACTTTTATCCATCCAAAAATATGGAAATAATGTTAATGTAATTAAAAATATATATATATTTTTTTTTTGGTGAGAATATTTATGTGTTTCATTCGTTGTTTTATCTGAATTGTATAAACCCTAATTACTAATTCTGGGTTGATTGAATAAACAAGATGGATCAAAACGACTCCGTTCGCGGAGGGGTAATTACGGCAAAGTCAATTTCCAGAATTTTCCAATTGCATAACCAAACAATGATATGGACTTTTGGTCCAATTAACATTTCCTAGTGCATATTTTGAAACCAAATATATATGGAAAAAAGTCCACATTTCCTACTTCATCTCCTACTTGTGGGTATGTATTAGATTTCCTAGAAAATGTTGACTTTCATTTTCCTACTCAAAACCAAACAGGGTCTAAATTAATTTAGTTGAAATTGTTAAACAAGTATCGAAATTCCTAGTGCACGTGCATGAGGCTGTTTGGCGGCTGGAGAAATTCAATTTTCAATCAGGGTTAAAATGGTAATTTCCATGTATTAATTCGCGAAAAGTCAAATTCACGGGCTCAGATGTAATTAAAACTATCTAGTGAGGGTGGTCTACGTAATTGTTTGGTCTACGTGGGCTAATCTGTAATAAAAAAATCTAACGAGAATTGTGGATGTAACAAGCCCTTAAATAAAACATAAGCACATAAGTGACCTTGATAAACTTAATTAAAGTACATGTGGTAATTTTATATCTTCATATTATTTAAATGTCATTAATTAATTAAAATAACATAAAACTTCCTACTTAATATTATTTAAATGTCATTTCTATTGATTTCAAATATTTTAAATCTTATAATTGGTATTTTAATATAATTGATCAATAATGAAATATATAAAAAATAAATAATAAACAAATAAAAATAAAAAAAAGGTAAAAAATATATAAATATAAGGCAATTAAAAAGAAAAATAATAAAAGGATAAAACAAAAAAATGAAAAGAAAAAGAAAAAAGGAAAAAAATAATTAAAGAACACAACTAACGCGTTTGCTAGTAAGATAATTAACGTGCATCTTCCTTTTTTTTAGGGGTCAATTAGAACACTTAATAACAGAATAGGCCCCATTAGATGTTTAATTACAGATTAGGTGTCGAATTTGACCAAACCAGGCTTAATTCGCCTATCCAAATTTCCATTGTGAACAACCAAACAAGCCTTACCAAGAGGCCTAAAATGTAATTGTATTTCAACACACATTTTCTTTTTATTTTTGCGTTCTTTTTTTTTCTTTTTCTTTTTCTTTTTTTATCAACAATAAAGCTATTTTTTCCTACCAAATTTTATTTTAAAAAACAAATGAAATTTTTTGAAATATAAATATATTATAAATACAAAATTATTCTAAATCAAACCCTAATAAAATTTATATTTCAAAACATGTCCCAACATTATTTTTTAAACAAAATCAATATTTGTTCTTTATTCTTTTTCCTTTTATATTTTTCTTTTTTCTTTTTTTTTTTTTTTCCTTTTTCTTTCTTCAAAAGCTCCGACACCGGAGCTTTGCAAGGCTTCGACTAGAGCGTGCACAACTCCAGCTCGGAGCTTGCACAGCTTCGATCTGGAGCTTACAACTATAATCGGAGTTTCGCAAAGCTCCGCTACCGGAGCTTTTGGAGAAGAAGAAGAGAAAAAAGAAAAAGAAATTAAAAAAAGAAAAATATAAAAGGAAAAAGGAAAAAGGAAACAGAAAAAATATTGATCGTTTTTTTGAAAATAATGTTGGGACATGTTTTGAAATATAAATTTTGTTGGTGTATGATATACAATAATTTAGTATTTACAATAATTCTACATTTAAAATTTTGATTTTTTTTAAATAACATTTTGTAGGAAACAAGTTATTATTGACAAAAAGAAGAAAAAAGAAAGAATAAAGGGAAAGAAAGAAAAGAAAAATATAATCGGAAAATAATAAAGTTAGTGTTCAAATACAATTACATTTTAGGTCTCACCTTACTATTCAGTTAAGCCCTTGTTTGTTTTGTCCAAAATGAGCTGATGACATTGTTGTAAATATGTGTTGGTCAACACAAAAAACTCATATTATGGCCTAATATGTAATTGTTGGTCTAATGGAGCCTATTATGTTATTAGGTGTCCTAACTAGTTTCTAAAGTGAACCGGCAAAATTTTATTAATTTTAATATTATTATTATTAATGAAAGAGTATAAAAAATGCTCGAAACAATAATTACAATTGAAATACACGCTCCGACTCATAACCTCACACCATGATACAAACTCACCAAGCAACTTGATAACGTGTATCTAATGGGTGGAGGAATGCATTTGCTGGCCGAAACATTTATCTGACAGCAATGCAGATGGTCTAATTAGAGGATTTAGAAAATAAAGGAGGGATTGAGTTTGGATTTTTGATTAGATTAATAGGCAAGGAGAAGAAAAGTGAAGCGGTGAGGGAGCGGAGGAAATGAGGGTCAGGTAGGTTTTCTATTCATGATGAGAGAGACGTGAAGTGATATGGGTTTAGTCTTCTTTGTTAATGTTTTATTCAAGGTCAATTATATTTTTAAAAAATTAAAAAATATAAAATTGATCGGATCAGATCAATCCAATAATCCGCGAATTTTAATTCGATCCAATCTAAAAATTCAAATTACTAAAAGTAGTGATCCATAATCCGATCCAAAAATTCGGATTGGATCGGTTTGGACTCGGATCGTCGAATTTTTGAATTGTATTTTTGGTTTCGAATTTTATAACCACCCCTAATCCTTGGGTTGGACAGGTCCCTTTAGATCAAACTGTTCTATTTATTCCTCCTCATCTTGATCAAATGGCATGGTAGTGAGTGATGTCATAACTCAGTGAGGTGAGTGGAATTTAGATTTCCTGTATGATTTCTTGCATCCGGACATAGTAAGACAAATACAAGGTTTAATTTGCCTTTGCCTTGAAGTGATATGTCACACAAGATACGTATATATCTTGATTGGTGCAGATCACATTAGTCTAGTTTTCACATATCTTGTAACTCTTGCTTATAAATACTCTGTTTACGAGATCAATAAAAATACAACTTTTCAGCTATAATTCTTCATGGCACCAGAGCAGGTTAATAACATAAACACCTAGCCGCTCAAACAAACACACACAAAACAATTCACAAATCCAATCAAAACATGACTAAAACCGGCAAATCTGCCTCGTCTGGAGAATCTCCCTACCAAACAATTGACCCCATGTCCCCATACTATCTGCACGCATCTGATTACCCCAGGCAGATGCACGTTAATGAAACACTTAATGACAGTAATTATGCCGATTGGTATGAAGAGATGCAAAACTTCTTGTTCGCAAAGAACAAGATAGGATTCGTGGATGGAACCATCCCGAAGCCAAAAGAAGGACCAGAACAGTGGCTGCGTTGTGACGCCATGATAAAAGGGTGGCTGACCACCGCCATGGAAAAGGAGATACGAACCAGCGTCAAATATGCCAAGACATCCAAAGAAATCTGGAACGACTTGGAGGAACGATTTGGAAAAGAAAGCGCTCCTAGAGCGTACGAATTGAAGAGAGCCTTGACCATGACAAGACAAGACAAGTCGTCGGTTTCTTCGTACTACACCAAACTAAGAGGAATCTGGGATGAATTGCAATCTGCTTGCCCCACACCAAAATGCTCCTGTGGCAAGTGTGAATGTAATTTATCCAAGAAACTTGTGGAAGCAAAGGATAAAGAGCATCTATATGAATTTTTAATGGGATTGGATGAAACATTTGCAACATCAAAACTCAAATTCTGAGTATGAAACCAATGCCCACTCTTGGATCTGCGTACCATCTTGTTTCTGAGGATGAGCAGCAAAAGCAAATAACCAGCAGTAGTAAGCCACGCCTTGAGGCTGCTGCGTTCCAGGCAAGAACGTCGATAATAAGTGAAAGAAACAACGGTGATCGGAAGGGAGATCTGAAACGTGATGGGTTGAAGTGTAGGTATTGCGGAAAATCAGGCCACTCAAAGGAAGGATGCTTCGAACTCATTGGCTATCCAAAATGGTGGGAAGAGAGGCAAAAATCACGGCGGCAAGGTGGAGATCGATCTGCGATAAATGATCGTAGAGGAGGAGAACAAAGAGGAAACAGGGGAAATGAAAGATCCATGGGACATGACAACAGAAACCAAGCTCAATATCCACGTGCAGCGGCTGCTGAATTGGGCTCAAGTCCAATACCTGGGCTTACACATGAACAATATGTTCGGTTGTTGAAACACTTTAGTGTAGAGGAAGAATCACCTATGGTGAATCGGCCTGATCCAGTTGCAAATATGGCTGGTAAGGAAATTTTCACTAAACCTTGGGTAATTGATTCAGGTGCAACAGAACATATCACATGTAATAGTGATATTCTGGAAAACTTAAAATCCGCAGAGACATTACCGGTAAAAATTCCTAATGGTGATAGCATTGCGGTAAAGGGTTTTGGTAGCACTCGCTTACCAAATGGTGTCGAACTTAGTCATGTTTTGAATATACCAGATTTCAAGTGTAACTTATTATCAGTCAGCCGCTTGACGAAAGATTTTGGATGTACATTAACCTTCTTTCCTGATTTTTGCATAATACAGGACTCACACTCGAGGAACCTGATTGGCGTGGGCAAATGTAGTGGTGGTCTATATTGCTTGGAGCCGGTACAGAAGGAAGGGATAGCTTTATCGGTTTCAGTTGATTCAGATACTTGGCATCGAAGGTTGGGTCATGCATCTCACAAACGGCTGCAGCACATTGAATTCTTGGGTAAAGCTTTACAAAATAATGATGATCCTTGTAATTCTTGCTTGAAGGCTAAGCAAACTAGAAATCCTTTTCCAGATAGTTTCATTAAGACTTCTTCATGTTTTGAACTCATACATTGTGATATATGGGGTGGATATCGAGTACCTTCACTTTCGGGGGCTCATTATTTCTTAACCATTGTTGATGATTTTAGCCGTGTTGTTTGGGTGTTTCTTTTAAAGTACAAATCTGAAGTAGGAGTCTGCTTGACCAGTTTTTGCAACATGGTTAATACTCAATTTGGAACCAAAGTTAAAAGAATACGAAGTGATAACGGTTTAGAATTTCAATCTGCATATATGATGAACTATTATGCAGACAATGGGATCCTTTTGGAAACATCTTGTACAGATACTCCTCAACAAAATGGGGTGGTGGAAAGAAAGCATAGAGACATTCTTGAAATTGCTAGAGCTCTAAGGTTTCAAGCTAATTTACCGATCAAATTTTGGGGAGAGTGTGTTTTGACAGCCACCTACATAATAAATCGTATTCCCTCTAGGGCAATTGCAAATAAAACTCCTTTCGAGATATTGTTCAAAAAAAAACCAACTTATGATCATCTTCGAGTTTTTGGTTGTCTTGTTTATGCTCGGGATAACAAGAAAGGGGGAGATAAGTTTGGTGAGAGGGGACGACCATGCGCATTCATAGGTTACCCTATAGGTCAAAAGGGTTATCGTGTCTTTGACTTACACGATAGAAAAGTCTATACCTCTAGAGACGTCCAGTTCTTTGAAAAGAAGTTCCCATTTGAATTGGTGGAATTGAGTGAAGTAAATGAACACAACACTTTTAAGGCTCCTAGGATCGTGATTGATGAACCCATAGTGAGACAAAATACACCCAGTAGCATGCACCAACCTGATTTAGAACTGCCACATGATCACCCCAGGACTCTTCCAACAGAAAATGTCCAGGAAAACAGGCCCATTCAAGTCGAAAATGTCGAAGAAAACATGCCTCGACGTGGAGGAAGGCAACACTTGCAGTCAACTCGATTGAGAGATTTTGAAGTGACACTTCCAGCATCTATAGACCACCCGCAACCCACATCTAATTCGGGAACCTCGACGGTACATCCTTTAGCTCATTATGTTTCATATGATAATTTTTCTACTTCTCACAAAGCATTCTTAGCGGCCATCTCTTCAAGTGATGAGCCAAGACATTTCCGTCAGGCTGTTCGCGACATTAATTGGCGAAATGCAATGCAAACGGAGATAGAAGCACTTGAGAAAAATGGGACATGGACACTTGAAGCACCCCCACCTGGGAAAAGTGTAATTGACTCAAAATGGGTGTACAAGATTAAATACAAGCCAGATGGTAGCATTGAACGTTACAAGGCACGGTTGGTGGCGAAAGGATATACACAACTTGAGGGGATTGATTTCCATGAGACATTTGCTCCTGTTGCAAAACTTGTGACTGTCAGAACCATGCTTGCTGTTGCGACCAAGAGGAATTGGGCCATTCATCAACTTGATGTCAATAACGCATTTCTCCATGGTGATTTGGATGAGGAGGTTTATATGCGAATTCCACAAGGTTTTTCTAAACCAGGTGATACAAGGGTTTGTCGTCTCCGTAAGTCGTTGTATGGGCTTCGCCAGGCATCCCGGAACTGGTATCAAAAATTTACTCATGCCTTGATAACTATCGGTTTTCGACAATCTAGAGCGGATCACTCTCTATTCATATACAAAGAAGGTACCATTTACGTTACCGCCTTAATATACGTTGATGATGTTATTTTAACTGGAAATCATGAGGTAAAGATTGAACAAGTCAAATCTTACCTCGACAATAAATTCAGCATCAAAGATTTGGGACCATTAAAATATTTTCTTGGCATCGAGGTAGCTCGTACGGAGGATGGACTAGTGCTTAGTCAAAGAAAATATACTCTGGACATTCTTGAAGAGAGTGGTATGCTAGGTTGCCGACCGAGCAACTTTCCGATGGAGTAGAATTTGCGTCTAGGCAAAGAAGAAAACAGTACACAAGTTGATGCAGGCCAATATCGAAGACTCCTTGGTCGTTTGCTATATTTACAGGTGACTCGACCTGACATCACTTATGCCGTCAATTTTCTTAGCCAATTTGTTTCTGATCCTCGTGAAGCACATATGGATGCTGCTATTGGTATTTTACGGTATCTAAAAGGAACAGCTGGTCAAGGAATATTCCTACCGAAAGGGGGAGGTTTTCATCTTTCAGCATATTGCGATGCTGACTGGGGTGGATGTCAGATTACGCGTCGATCTCGGACAGGTTATGTTATTCTTTTAGGGGGAGCACCAATATCATGGCGAACCAAAAAGCAATCCGTAGTATCTCGCTCCTCAGCTGAGGCAGAGTATCGATCCATGGCAACGACCGTCAGTGAAGTCATTTGGCTTCGTTGGTTGTTATGTGAGTTGGAAGTGGCGCAAAGCCGAGCAACTCCGTTATTTTGTGATAATCAGGTTGCCCGACACATTGCAAGCAATCCCGTGTTCCATGAAAGAACGAAGCATGTCGAGATGGACTGTTATTTTGTCCGAGAGCGGGTTGAGTCTCAGGAAGTCATTCCTGCCTATGTTGACACCAAGAATCAGATTGCGGACATTCTGACCAAGGCCCTGGGAGGAGATAGCCTGATGTATCTTATGGACAAGTTGGGCGCTCGTGATCTCCACGCGCCAACTTGAGGGGGAGTGAAGTGATATGTCACACAAGATACGTATATATCTTGATTGTTGCAGATCACATTAGTCTAGTTTCCACATATCTTGTAACTCTTGCTTATAAATACTCTGTTTACGAGATCAATAAAAATACAACTTTTCAGCTATAATTCTTCACTTTGACTTCATCTGTTGATCAAAAGGTGGTGGTATATAGTAGCAGTGGCATGTTTTCTATCAAAATTGCCTATCTTTCATTATTACAGGAGTTTGATGCTTTAACTACTTGGTCTTGGGGTATAATCTGAAAGTTATCTATATTACCTAGGAAAAAAAAATTGATTCGGTGCATGATTTAAAGATACTCCAACAGTTGATCCCATTGATTCCATTATTTTCATTTATTTTATTATTATTTATTTCATCTCCTTCTTTTTCATTTTTTTTTCAAAATTCATTATTCATTCATTTTAAAACATCATATTAATTATAAAATATTTCAAAATGTAATAAATACTACAATAAATTCTTAAATAAAAAAATAGCATAATAAATTTGCTATTGTAGAGGTCTAATTTACAAATTGTATGTTATATTTTTATTATGCATTTAATATAAATATAGAATAATAATAAAAAAGACATGTACAAATAAAATAGTATATGGATTTTACAATAGGCATCAACTGTTGAGGTTGAGCTCAACACTTGAGCTCAACCTCAACAGTTGAGCTCAATGAGCTTCTGTTGGAGTAGCAACTAGGAGCTCAATACCCTAGTTGCTACTCTGTTCGAGAGGGCCTTATTAATAACTTCATTTTCGGTCAACAGTCTTTATATTTGACCGCACGTCACTTTTAAATTATACGATGCAATTCTTTTTTAAAGTTATATAATTAAAATTTATAAGTTAGCAGTATTTTTAATATTTTTCTAAAAAAATATTAATATAATTTAGGTGTAATATACGATCAAACATGATTGACATTGACAAAAAGGTAGTTTATAATGAAATGGAGGAAGTAGTCATCATATTTTCATTGTTTATTTTGCCATGATCCTTTGGAAACTGCCGTGCATGTTCTCTTTCACTGTCCAATTTTTCAAACATTGAGAGGTTTTTTTTCATGCCTCCTTTTTGAATTATATGGAGATACAGAGTTTAGGACATGCACTTTGGCAATTGGATGTTGGATTATTTAATCGATTTTCTTAAACTCTTTTCAAAACAAAAACAAGATGACCATAAATAATAAATAAGGACATGCTTAGAACTTAGAAGTATTAGTTAAAAATATTTACGGACGGAAAATTTCGGTTTGTGTTCATGCCTGCGAAATGCATGTTTCAGGCATGCCAAAATACTAACTACTACTACTACTACTAAATGTTTCATGCCTATCAGTTTCTTCCTTTTGTCTTCTTCTCAATCTCAATGCACTTACACAATACAATAAAAGCAGCCAGAAGATCATACATAGTACCACAAATTAAAACTTATCTTTCAAATAACAAAATAAAACAATGGCGACGCCTGAATTGCACAACTCTCCGATTCAGATTTTTGCCTTCTTCCACAAGGCGATTCGGGCTGAGCTGGACTGGCTACACAGGGCCGCACTGGCTCTCGTGACTAACAGAAACGGCGGCGACACTGACATTAACCTGAAGCTGCTGATAGACAAGTGTCATTTCCTGAGGTCGATCTATAAGCATCACTGCAATGCCGAGGATGAGGTCCGTCTAGTCAACCGTTTTCAATCGTGCTCTATACTGTACTGTAGTTACTATACCGAGGATGAGGTCTGTCTAGTCAACCTCGCTATACTATTATTTAAGTTTATTTATTTACCCCTAAGTTCTTTTATTAAAAAGGTACAAGTACGTACAGCTCACCCTAACCTCTATTTAATTCAGTTTAAAAAATACATTTATTGACTCCAAATACATCAGTTGAAAGTTATATTTTAGATAATTTTAGTGCACACCACTACAAATTTTATTGACTGAATCAAACATATCCTTCATTTTTTTATGAAATTAAAAAGAAGTAATATGACTATTATTACAATATTACTAGCTAGCTAGCCCTTCCTTTTTTTCCAAATAGAAAATGAATTAAAAAATATATTATTAATCATCCACGGAAGTGGGCAAATTGCATCATGTAACAAAATACAAGAGGATATAATCTGCATTTTGAAAAATAAATGCAGGGGTTAAGTTGCCAAAAAGCGCATGCGGCATACTTTTCTTTTGTTCTAATTTCATTTTTGTAGTTACTATGAAATTTAGTTCCATATTACTGCAATGCCTTGTGTTGTTAGCTAGGGTGCCTGAATTTTATGTCTTGTCTAGCAGCTATTTGATTTTTATTGTGTCTGTTGTTACTGTATGATACCATACTATACTAGTATAAAGGTCTCAATGGGTGTTCTTAAGAGTAACACGATAAGCATTATTGCATTAAGCAATAAACATGCTGACCATGAGTACGTACTTTTCGATCTGAATTATATTGCGGATGACAGGTAATCTTTGCTGCACTTGATATCCGTGTAAAGAATGTTGCACGGACTTATGCACTAGAGCATGATGGGCAAATTGAGCTTTTTGATCAGCTGTTTACATTGCTGGGCTCTGATATGACCAATAAAGAAAGCTACAAGAGACTAGAGTTTGCCTCTTGTATGGGAGCTCTTCAAACATCAATCTGCCTCCACATGTCTAAACAAGAGGACCAGGTTTGTCTTGATCTTGCTTGCCTGCACACCTTATCCAATGAACATCACGTTACTTCTTACATATCAGTTCAGTTAATCGAAATTTGCTAATCAGCACACGTCTATAGAGCAAGTTTAGAACTGTCCAAGTTATGTTGTACTCTAACTCCCTATACTCTATGTAGCATTTTCCATTTTTAGATTGCGGTTTGCTTGGAGTTTTATATAATGTACTTTCTGTCCTTTAAGGCCAGTATTTTGCATTTGCTGGCAGGTCTTTCCCTTGCTTAACGAAAATTTCTCAGTTGAGGAGCTGGCATCTTTAGTCTGGCTATTCTTGTGCAGCATTCCTGTTAACACGATAGCTGAATTCTTGCCGTGGCTTTCATCTTCGATTTCACCAGAGGAGTGCCAGGAAATGCGTAAATGTTTGCAGAGGATAATCCCCCACGAGGAGCTACTTCAACAGGTTTGTCACATTGAACATGGACAAGAATGTAGCAGTTGCTTTTACCACTGTTCTGACTTGTCGTTGTTTTTGTTTAATTAAGATCATATATAGCTGGATGGATGGTGTAAAAGTAAACAACAAGCATAAACGGTGTGAAGATTTTTCTGCTGAAAAAGATCTTAGGTTGTCTAATAAGTCTTCACAATATCATCCTGTGGATGATATACAGCAGATACACAAGGCTATTGAGAAGGAACTTAACGATATTGCCGAAACAGCTAAAAGAATGAAGTTGACAGGAGATTTTTCTGGTGTATCTGCTTTTAATAAAAGACTCCAATTCATCGCACAAGTCTGTATTTTCCACAGGTATCTTCACTGCAAACTGCTAGCTCTGATCAGTCCCTACCCGGCTTCTCTATTTGATTGGGAGACGAAGTGACATACACTATTGCCCCTTTCTTGGTTCCAGTGTGGTTGGTGCACTGCACCTTCTCTTTTGATTTTTCCTGCTCATGAGCTGTGATTCTGTGTTTTTCCAATTCGTGTTCCTCCACGAACTGTGGTGCTAATGCTTCCAAAACGTACTGTTATAGAATCGTTACACGTTTTCTTCTTATTATTCTTTGTTTTCTTTGAACAGAACATAGTTGTTGCTTGCTTGTTTGATCATGGTGATGATCTCTTCTGATAGTGTGTGTGTGTACTGTGGTAAAATATTTGACATATCCAAAAACTGTTGTTTGTATGGCAGTCAAACATAAGCTATAGTTTAGTAGTATCTTCGGTGCAAATTTGTGCATTGTTGTCGATCCCCCAATGATACCTGTCCGGCCAGTTTCTTCGTATGTGCGTGTGATTAATAGAAACAGTTTTTTCATATTGCAGCATTGCTGAGGAGCAAGTTATATTCCCTGCTGTAGATGAAGAAATGTCTTTTGTTCAGGATCAGGAGCACTCAGAAGAAGAGAATGAATTCGGAAAAATCAGATTGCTGTTAGAAAGTATTGAAACATCTGGATCCAACTCATCTGCTGAATTTTACTCTGAATTAGTCTCACAGGCTGATCATATAACACAGACTATCAAGAAGCATTTCCAAAAACAGGAAACTCAGGTATGAACTTAATGGTGGTTTACTTTGGCATTTTTCGCATCCTTTTGTAGCATTGGCAATTGGGTATTTCCACTCAATCTGGATATTTACTTTCTCAACATGCTGTAGGTTTTTCCACTGGCAAGGAGGCACTTCAGTGTTGAACGACAGCGAGAACTTTTGTATCAAAGCTTGTGTGTGATGCCATTGAGATTGATTGAATGTGTGTTGCCATGGTTAGTCGGGTCACTAAGCGAAGAGGATGCTCGCTGTTTCCTTACTAACATACAAATGGCAGGTACTGTCAAAGTTTTGCCAACATATTGTTAGTTACTATAAATACACGCAAATCAAATGACACACAATTATATACTGCAGCTCCGGCATCAGATACTGCATTGGTTACTCTCTTCACTGGCTGGGCATGCAAAGGTTCTCCTAGGGTTACCTGTTTATCTGCGAAAACATCCCCAGAATCATCTCTGACCAACCAGTCCTGCTGTGTTCCTTGTCTAGGTGTCAACGGCAATAGTCTGGGAGTCAGTTCCATATCTACAGCCCAATCTATGCGCTCTTTATCTTCTCCGAACTCAAGTCTTTTTAGCTTGGAAGCTGAATCAAGCTCCTTTATCAATGGCCTTACAACTCGGCCAATTGATAGCATTTTCAAATTTCACAAAGCGATACAGAAAGATTTGGAATATCTAGATGTTGAATCTGTGAAACTGAGCGATTGTAATGAAACTTTCCTCGGACAGTTCACCAGTAGATTTCATCTTTTGTGGGGCTTATACAGGGCTCATAGCAATGCTGAGGATAGAATTCTGTTCCCTGCTTTAGAATCAAAGAAAAATCTTCATAATGTCAGCCATTCTTATACCTGGGACCACAAACATGACGAACAACTTTTCGAGGATATTTCATCTGCACTGCTTAAGCTCTCTCAACTTCATGAGAGTTTGTACGCAAATAACATTGCAGGGAATTCGACCGGAAGTCTTTCTGGCTCTTTAAGCTGTGTTAACAGTTCAGAAAAATACAGCGAGTTGACAACAAAGATCCAGGGCTTGTGCAAATCCATAAGAGTGACTTTAGATCATCATGTTATGCGTGAAGAGGTTGAACTTTGGCCCTTGTTTGACAGGCATTTCTCTGTTGAGGAGCAGGACAAACTTGTTGGCAGAATACTTGGCACAACTGGAGCAGAAGTACTCCAATCAATGCTGGCCTGGGTAACATCTGCTCTTACACAGGAAGAGCAAAGCAAGTTGATCGAGACGTGGAAAAATGCAGCAAAGAACACTATGTTCAGCGAGTGGCTGAATGAATGGTGGGAAGGGACTCCTGCAGAAGAATCACATGGATCGACATCAGAGTATGATACTCATGAACCTATGCACCGTATGACTTATCTAAATGATATCATTCGGATGAATCAAAATGAGCTTGAATCAGAGATACGGAAGGTGTCTCGTGATTCAACTCTTGATCCAACAAGAAAAGCTTATCTAATTCAGAATATTTTGACAAGGTTCCCCTTTCTTATTATTTTCAGTCTGCAATAGTTCACTCTTTATATAGTTCACATTTCTCTAACTTTGTTGGCTGTGTTTATACTTTCTAGTCCATGGATAGCTTCTCAGCAAAATTCTTCGCAATCAAGGACTGAAGCTGAGGATGGTGAAGACTTAGTTGGATGTTCCCCATCATTTCGTGATCTTGAGAAGCAAATTTTCGGTTGTAAACATTACAAGAGAAACTGCAAGCTACGCGCTGCTTGTTGTGGCAAGTTATTTGCATGCAGATTCTGTCATGATGGAGTCATGAGTGACCACTCGATGGATAGGTAACTCCTTGATTATCTCGTAATTAACGTTATGCCAGGATGTTTTTTTCATTTTCTGAATAATTTTTCATGGTTTGTCATGTAATACAGGAAGGCAACATCTGAAATGATGTGCATGAATTGCCTAAAAATTCAGCCTGTTGGACCAATCTGCACAACGCCATCTTGCGAAGGGCTCTCAATGGCAAAATATTACTGCAGTAGCTGCAAATTCTTTGATGATGAACGGTACGATTTCAACAGGTTTCACTGCATGACCTGCAACTGTTGCTTTGTCATTGATTATCCCTGTAACGTTATTATTTCAAATCCGTACGTGTTTTTCTCCCAGGGAAGTTTATCATTGTCCTTTCTGCAATCTATGCCGTGTTGGAAAAGGACTTGGTGTGGACTATTTTCATTGCATGACATGTAACTGTTGCTACGGGGTGAAGTTTATGGACCATACGTGCAGGGAAAAATGCCTTGAGATCAACTGCCCTATATGCTGTGGCTTCTTATTCACTTCAACTAGAATTATCCGGGCTCTTCCATGTGGCCATTATATGCATTCTGCTTGCTTCCAGGTACGTGGGTTCCTTTATCTGTTCTGGCCTTGCTATGGATTGTTTCTTTTTCCGGGTAATATGGACTGTGTTTAGTAGCTTGATTTCCCCTCTTTCTCGTACCTGCAGGCATATGCTTGCACCCGTTGCATCTGTCCCATATGCTGCAAGCCCATGGCATGTATGTAGATGGTTCTTCTGTTATACTTCAAACAAGTTTAGTTCCGATCAGTTCAGATTATTGCCTAACACTACTGGTAAGTGGTAAGTATTAGATTCAAAAAAGATAGTGTTCGACTTCGACAACAAAAGGAGAAACTCTCACTTAAAAACTTCAACTATGACAACAACAACAGCAGCATGGCTCCTCTATAGCCACTATGATAATCGCCGTGATTAGCTACGGGATTATGGCTAACTTCTTACAACAAAAAGACATTTGATATCCTTATAATGGATATCATGATTATTAATAAGCTGCTGCCTCTTGTAACACCCTATATTAACTAATTAAAACCACCAAAAATACCACAACATTATATGTATATGTATATAGTTCCTTAATGCTTGTTTCTCTGTTGCAGCCGCTGGAACCAGTATGCTGACTTCTTAGGGTACCTCTTGAGTGTGTTGAAATCCACGTAGACGATGCCAAACCTCGACGTGTACCCCAGCCTCCATTCGAAGTTATCAACAAAAGTCCATTGGAAGTACCCTGTCACTTTGGCTCCATCATCCATTGCCCTCTTCAGTTGGCGTAAGTAGCTCTTGTAGTAACTGATTCTCTCGGTATCATTCAGAACAGCCGGAAGTGTTAGCTCACCAGGTTGATCCATTCCTGTCAAAATCCACAGAAGAAATTGTTACATCGACCAGGTCTACTGCAGAAATGTAAGTACGTACAAGGCTATTTACATACAACGATCAAGTCTAAACGATATAACACGTACCATTTTCAGCCAAAATCATCGTAGGATTTCCGTAATTTTCTTTGATGTAGCTTACCGCCTTGTATAGACCCCATGGCACAATGTAAAGCCAATCTGAATGTGCCTGCAAAGACAGTGAAGAATTGATCAATCATTCAACCAACAGAACGGTTCTAGACTTCATGAACATTTTTTTTTAGATGTTACTGATTTCTAAAGAATTCGACTCACCCTCTGCCCGATTGGTACACCATTACGATCATCTGCGAATGTTGACAGTGAATATGGTTATAAAAATGAACAAATTGCAAGTATTAACAAACACGTGATTCTTGAAAGTGTGCGTTGCTTAAAATGACAACTAGTCTGTTTTCAGGAAAACTAGTCAGTAGCTGATAAGTTGGCTGGTAGTAATAAGGCTAAAAGCTTACAGGCGAATCCAACGTGCCAGTCTCGTGAGTATCCCAAGTTGTTTGTGTCCGGCTTTACATCGTACATATAGTAAGTAGTGTACTGATTTATGCCCACAAAATCAAAGGATCCTTTCACCATGGCAACCTCTTCTTTTGTGAACTTTGGTAGCCTTTCTGCCACTATGTTCTGCAAATTTTTCGGGTACTCTCCGTACACTAGAGGATGCATGAACCTGTAAGAAATCAAAAAATAATAAGTACACTAGTAACATGTGAAATCAGTTTCATCAAGTGATTTAATGGAATTTGAACAAGCTATACCATCCAATGTGAAAGTCTATTGCTCTCTGAGCTGCAGCTTTGTCCGCTGTTGAATTTGTATGAGGCTCGTACCAGACAAAATCCAACAGGATACCAATCCTTCCCTTCTGTTTCTCCTGCAATGGCATAACAATACAAATTTACAATGTTTAGATGGTAAACTAGGTGCAATATACATTAGCTTGACCAATTAAGAGAAGATAAATTACTTGGTACTTCTGGCGGTATCTTTGAGCAGCACTAGCATGACATAAGATGAGATGATGAGCAACAATGTAAGGCTCAGTAGCAGAATTTCCTTCTGTGCAGTTTCCGAACCCTTTAGAACATCTTCCGGGTGCAAAGAATCCATCGTCGTATCCAAGAGCAGCTACCACTCTTGGCTCATTGAATGTCTGCCAGTTCTTTACTCTGTCTCCAAATGTCTTGAAACAGAACTCAGCATAATCTGCATAGTCTTCCCTGCACGGTTTGGAACAATTTTCGATCAAAACTCTAAAAACAGCCTTTCTTTCTCTTGTAGAATAAGCTGGTAATTTGAACTTCTACAAGAGACAGCTTATTCTAGTAAAAAAAGGAACCAGATGAAAGATTACTTACACGACCTGGCGGCCCAGCCAGCCGTTGTAACGATCTTGAAGCGCTTGAGGAAGATCATAGTGATTAAGATTTGGATATGGTTCAATACCTACATGATTTTAGTTGGATGCATCTTAGTTCAGTTCCTTTACAGGAATTTTTTTTATCTGTTTAACATGTAGTTAGTTCCACAAAAGAACAGCCTTAATAAGTACCTTTGAGAGCATGTAGTTGATCAGATTGTTGTAGTAAGCAACTCCCTTGGGATTTACTTTCCCAGTTCCATCTGCACATATATGGAATTGAAGATGATTCAAACTTGTTACTACATGTGAATTTCTAGTTACTAGTTGGAGTAAGTGACTGAATAGGTGTTAAACAATTACTTGGAAATAATCTGGACCATGAAATGGAAAACCTGTAGGCATCAAAGTTTAGCTTTGCCATCATATCAATATCCTCCTGTACAAACATGCAACATGTTTAAGCATCCAAATTTGAATGTCTTATAAAATGGTAACACCACCCACGGAAGTGTTAGACATAACTCCTCATTTAGACACGCTCTACATATAGACTATTTAATAGCAAACACAGTATTACGGGAACGAAGGTAGTACAAGTTATTCCCATATGAGTATATGACTAACAAATCATTGGATCAACTACTGAGTCAACATGACACCACAACAACATAATTAAGCATACAAGAACCATAGTATAAAATAAACGATATCTTCGATGTTACACTTCCATATATTGCACCTACCACTCACATGTTCATGCAGGATCACACCTACGTGTTTGTAATTGGTATGTGCAAAATAAAATAGAAGGTGTTGTGTGTATCATGAAATAAACCCAAACTAACATTATTAAAATTCTCCCCAATTCAAGATTGAATGGGATATCACAACAACTTGATCATGGTAATCTTGATCAATCTTGGTCCTTCTCGGACACACATGAGTGAGTGATGGTAATGTCCTTGAATAGTGTTATAGATACAGGGCCTACTTTCTGGATTTTCCCTTGTTAGGTCCACTACTCACAAGTCTTTCTTTGTCTTTTTATTCTTAAGAAACCAGAACGTGAATAAAGTTGCTTCAAATATCCAAGGTCACATTTATCAACCATAGTCCCACATGAAATTCATTCATTTGGTCTCAATAAAACCCATTAACATAATTTAAGTAGAACCCTATTGAATTTTTACATTATTTAAAGTATAAAAAGTACACTTCATCCGTTCTAATGAAATCTCTACGTTTCAAATACACTGGATGAAAAATTAGTAAGAAAATATAAACATCAACAAATGAGTACGTAGGACGGAAGAGTAAATGTATGTCTAGTGAAACTCACCTTGTACTTGTGATACTGGTCCACTGAGACCTCCCCGGTCGCATTGTTAGGCTCACGCCCTGTACAAGAGAAGATAGGATCATAGATAAGAGAGTTCACAGCAACAAAACAATAAGGCCATAATTAGCATACTAACAAAAAAGATGGAAATTAATTGGAATGCTATGTTTTTACCGGGAACCTTGATGAAAGTGTCCCAAATGCTTGGACCGCGGCCTTCCTGACTAGCCATGCCTTCGACTTGGTAGGCAGAGGCAGCCGTCCCAAAGATGAAACCCTCCGGGAAGGTGTTCCTGCTCAGGCCTCGGGATTTATGGGCGCCGGTGGTGTCCGGAAAGGCATTCTGGTCTTCAGTGCTAAAGCATTGTGTGATGGATAAGGTGCAAAGGAGAAACAAGAACAATGTGGCTTTGCTCATGTTGTTAAGTGGAAACAAGGTGAGTGTAGTGAAATGGGGAAGGTACCTACTTATATAGGAGGGAATGATTGGGATTGGGTGCACTGGGGAACCAATTATTGCAACCTAGTTCCCATTCCTACACTTAATTATTTAATCCAACGGTGTAGATGTGTTACAGCCTGAACCCAACATTTAACTTAGTGAGATGTGTAATACTAAATATTTAAGTTACACACGTCTCATTAGTATTCATGTACATATACGATATGGATAGGACCGTATTATAATTTACCCATTAAATACTCAATATCATCGTTCACGTCAAGCATGTTGGATGGGTAGCTATATGTCCTTTTTTTTTCCTATCCTAAACCACCGGTCCACCCTCTAATGGTCTCACTCTCTCACGGTAGCGGTGGCCTCACACATAGGCCCACTACTACAATGAAGGAGTGGTATAGGGGCCCACTACTACAATGAAGGAGTGGTATAGGGTAGAAGAGACCATGTATATCTTTGGGGGAGGAGGGAATTAACCATCCGTCCAACTTAGGTTATGTAATTCCTACTCTGTCACAATTATATATGAGCATGTATAATTAAATTTCGGGTTTTGAGCCAAACAGATCCCACTAATTACTAAATTGCATAACCTTACCAACTTAACAAGTTTGATATTTGTTTGTCATCATCCCCTCGCTCATTGTGTTTCTCATTTATTCATGTTCAATCAATCGTATTCGACGTTCTT
Organism: Plantago ovata; assembly: GCA_028274465.1. NCBI lineage: Eukaryota > Viridiplantae > Streptophyta > Magnoliopsida > Lamiales > Plantaginaceae > Plantago > Plantago ovata. The sequence goes on from CM051458.1 coordinate 2,823,248, forward strand.
GGTTGTAAGTTGTAACTTCATGTTAATTAAAGGTCTAATTAATTGTGATTAATTTGTATTATTTGTGATATCTACCTTACCCTAACATGTACAATATTTGGTGTTGGAGAGCTAGTCGTTGAAATGAAAGTTAGAGCTGACATATGCAAAGTAACAGATTTGATCTAAACTTGACTCCTATTTTTGTTTCAACTCGATCGATCTATCGTCAGTCGTCACAAAAACGATGCCTACAATTTTTACTCGTATCACATCATCATATCACATGGTTTGATCATTCTAAGTTTAGCTTGTTAACAATATGTGCCTCCAATGCCGTTAAAAGGAAAGAAAAAGAAAATCTTACATAATATAACTAGATTAACATTAACATATCAATCGCTACTTGGCAAAAATAGCAAGATATTAATTAGACTTCATTTAAAGTACTAGTATTGTTTACAGATATTCGCTACTTGGTAGAAATAGCAAGGTATTAATTATACTTCATTTAAACAAGTATAAAAAGTATGGTCGAGAATAATTAACTTCAGTTCCACTTTGTTTAATTAAAATTTATAATCCAAATAAATTCGATTCAGTTTAGTTCAAATTAATAATAAAGTTCAGTTCAGTTTACATTTGTAAATTCAATTTAGTTCAATTCAAATTTATTAAATTTTGTTCAGTTCAGTTCAGAAATTTTCAAGCGAATCAAACATAACCTTACAAGAACTGAAACCGAACTTTGATTCTACATGGGTGATTCATAGAATAGAATTTTAGTTCCGCTTGTTAGATGAATTTAATATAATGAATTATTCCATACTTCTTCATTAGAGTTGAAATTTTATCATGGTATTAGAGACATACCCGTCCAAACCTGAGTTCTTGTATTTAATAGACTCCGCTATGAAGATTTCTACAGAAATGCATGTCGGGCTCTTCATTGGGAAGTTTTCTCGGACAAGAATTATCCACTGGCCGCCTGTATTAGCAGAGCCAGATCTAGAGATCGAATCATACCACACATATTACCGCTCATATTAAATGCTCTATTTATTTGGCCTCCTCAAATAGGTTGAAATGAACCACACAATTATGCGGAGGAGTTTAGATGAATTTAATATAAGTGATATTTCACATTTCTTTGTTAAGTTTAAACTTTTGACACAATTGAAATTCTATTATTGGTCGTGCTCGACGAGGTTTACATGCTCGACGAGCTGTGGAGGACCATATAGTTTTAGTAAACCAATTACGTAGGGCTTGCTCGAACTTTTAACAATTATGAACTTTAACTCAATTTTATCATGAGTCACTCTTGGCTAAGACACCTTCCAACGCTCTTCTTAATTCCCCCACCCCCCTTTCCCCAGATATATGATGATTTCATAAAATAAAAATGAATGCACCCAGGGCCGAGCCAAAATCGTAAATTACATAGTGTTGTAATATTGAAAGGTATAAAATATTTATAATAATTTGTATTGATAATATTTTTTATTTGTTTAAAGGTAAATATTAGAGGAAAATTACTACTTTAATGACACAACAAAATTTTATTGACTTGAAATTTTGAAATATAGGGTAGTGTAATATCAAAACTAACATTGATAATAGAAAAAAAAATATTGAAAAAGTAGTAATAATTTTTTTTTAATTATTTTTTGGGTAGTGCTGCTACTATCGTATTCCTGCCCCCTTATTGCCTCCGCCTATGAATGCACCACACATGAAAGTATGTTTAACTCGTATGTGCAAATCTCTACTTTTTTCATCTGAAAAAATATTCAAATTTAGTTCAATTTTACTTAATCATTTTATACTATAAATAAATTTAGTCGAAAACCATTCACTTCAGTTTACATTGTTCTTTCATACCAAAATAACACAACTTGATCTATCAAAAGCTCATTTACCGGTCTCATTCACTTAGCTTGGTTCCATCATCCTCCACCACGTACGGTGAAGACAGTGGCAGTTGGTCTAGCTTGGTCCAATATAGGGGAAGAATGGTCCAAGAAAAAGATAACTGCGGAAAAAGAGGGATTCAGTTTCACGTGAAGGCTGGCCGTCTTGGCTGAATACGGCAATCCGGCTCTTAATATCTTGGGATACTAAAACACGAGATATATGTCACATAAACAACACAATCTACATTATCTGTGATTTCTCATTAAAATTTATTATCTTATTCATTTTTTGAAATCACAACACTCCATCCAAACTTTACTTATTAGAAGAGCACGGAGTTTAATAAAATATATTAAAATAATAAAGAAATGAAAAAGATAAAATGAGGTTAGATTTTGTAATAGCACTCCTTATTATAAAGTACCAAAAATACCATCCAAAATGAAGTATCAAATGGTTAGGGCCTAGGGGATTATTTTGGAATTTTTTGTGGGTTTAATATGTGACATATTAGTATATTATTTCATATTATTTGGAATTTTTGTTTGTGAGTCCCATAATTAGTAACCCCTTTATAGTCTCCATTAAAGTCTATTTGGAGATTAATTGAGATTTTTAGTATAAAAAAAAAAACTCAATAAGGAGTGCTCTAATTAGAAATTAGAAATAGTTGTTAAAGTAAAGTAATGATGAAACACTTGTAATATTAATGTACTATTTTTAATGTGTACGGAGTATGATAATTTTATATATATGTATAAAAGGAAATTTGATGAGACGGAAGTATCATATACATGAGACACCTACATTTTCAAGTTTCAACTTTAGCATTACATAGTCCAATTTAACAATAAAACTTCGTAAATGATTTGTATTAAAATCAAACATATCATTCCACTCAACTAATAAAATAAAATTTCGAGCATGCTTTTATATTTCTCTTGGTATTAAAATAGTTCATGGTTTGGGTTTGTTTCTGTTTTGTGCACTTCTTATGCACTTTCTGTATTGTACTTGCTTTTGGTTGAGTAATAAATTTTTTGTTGTTTCCAAAAAAAAGTAATAAAATAAAATGAGAATTCGAGTCAACATGAGAGTAGATGTAGAACTATGTTGAGATCTCTCTCAAAACGTATTGTGCATTAACGAATGAACTAGGGTCTTCAATTATCATTGCTAACCGTCGACTCTTTGGTTGGGAAATCGTCTAGAATGATCATATCAAGCGGTAATTAGGTTGCCACCGCTACGGAGAATTAGATTGTCGATCGACCTGTGGTGATCGGAGCGCCATTGGCAGGGGAGAAGACAGCATCAATAAATGTATATGTTATATCATGTGAATATTACAACCGTCAGACTCAAGTATTTATAACAGTACAATGAGAACTAATATGAAAAGATAACGACTAGATATAGTCCTAGTATTGACCAACAAGTAAATAACAATAAATATATAAGAGAATGTAGTAAGTTTACCGGAAAGTATTTTTCAAATCCATCCATTATGTATCTTCTGTACGACCCTAGAAGCCTTGGACGAACCAATCTCTTATGCATATGGACCGCACGAGACGTGTTATTAGGATTTTTGACTATTAGAGCGTAATTGAAATTCCAACAATACCCTCCCTTCAAATTGATCCAACTTTTCCTTCCTCATGTAATTTGTAAGTTTGGTTGGGGGCCTTGGGGCTATGTGTAGCCCATTTCTTACAAGCCCATTAAGTTTAAGTCCAAGAATCGACCTTTTACGCAAAACTCTTGCCTTGTTCATCTGTGAAGCAATGGAGTTATCTCCTTCTCCCCACCCCATTTCTCACCCTCATCCACTCTATTTGGAGCTTTTTTTACTTTGCAGTTTATCTCCTATTATCATATCAATTTATACTATGATTAGACAATAACCATCCTTGCCAAGAGAACACACAAGATCATGGGATTAACCTTATTCTTGGCCAGTACCAAAACCCACTACTCTCCTCCGCCTTCTCCCCTTAACAAGAAATACGCAGGTCAATCAGTACGAGCTCTTCCAATACGACTCCTAACCATTGGGAAGAAAAGGTCGAAAGGGGTTGAGCTCATTGTCGACGAATACATCGAAAAGCTCAGGCATTACTGCTTTGTGGATGATGTTCGTCTCAAATCCAACCCGAAAAATGCGAATGCTCGTGATGTAATGGCTCAGGTTGAACATGAAGATGCTGCAGCTATGGGCATCATCAAGGCCAATGAATGGGTTGTGATGTTGGATGAACATGGACTTGAACTGGACTCTGATGGAATGGCTTCACTGATTTGTGATGCAGGTAACACAGGAGCTTCAAGCATGGTGTTCTGTATTGGTGGTCCATATGGTCATGGAAGACAGATTAGAGAGAGAGCTGATGTATCTGTCAAGTTGTCTTCTTTGGTGTTGAATCATCAAGTTGCTCTGGTGGTGCTTGTTGAGCAACTTTACAGGGCCTGGACTATACTCAAAGGCCAAAACTATCACCATTAGATAGATAGGTTTGGTGCAGTCGGTCTTCATCTCAGTCTCCGGTTTATTAGATGTTAGGGGTAATAACTAGTGCGAAACCGTCATCCACCTAGCATCTGAAATTCCCTCATCTCCTAGTTGATCAGGTTACAATTGTACTGCAACAAACTTTTCAGTAATAAGAAAGCTCAGATTTCCAGTTTCTGCAATTCATTCACCAAGTAGAAGATGCATTTGACAAATATCGGCAATAGTAAGAACAACTGTAGAATGAACCATACCACAAACAAGGAGAGTCATTAGTTTTATGACTCGGTAATTACAACATGATAAAAAAGAGATACATTGGGAAAAAGAAAGGGCAAATGTGTTCTTCTTCAAGCAAATACAAAGTACTCAATCCTCAAACCAACTTTGAGCAGATAAAACGAAGAAGAGCACACCTTAAAATTGGACCTCAAACAACAAACAGAATTAGATGAACGCAAACGGCTTGAGCCGTACATTACTCTCACCATGTCCCAGATGTTCCCCAGAATTTCAGCGATGTGGGGATGTTGATGATGATGATGGTCATGACAGTTTGAAACGGTTTCTCAAGCTGGCAAAATTCCTCATTCATAAATAGCCTTTTGCTTTGTTTCAACTTTATACAGACTCAATAATTTAGAACAAAGAGAGGTGTAGTGCTTTTCAATTACTGTGGAGTTAACTTCCATACACGAATACAAGCGTCTTCACCAGAACTGGCCACAACCTTATCATCAGTAAATACTAAGCCATACACTCCACCAAGATGAGCGCCCTTGATAGTTATCCGATCTGAAGCTGGCTTGTCTACTTCATATACAATCACGCATGTGTCAAGTGACCCAGTGGCAACCATGCTGTTATCAGGAGACCAAGCCAAGCAGTTTATTCGGGCAGTGTGGTATAGCATATTTTTAAGCTTAACCTGGAAATGAACAAGCAGGAATGAGTTCATAAAAGAAGACAGACAACCAAGCTCAAAGAGGAAATAGCTATAATGCAAAATATCAAGAGAAAGGAAAGAGTGATGTTCAATATGATTAGTTCAGCAGAGATGCGTTCCTTTATCGCATAATTTTTTATTTTTTTTTCAAAATGTAAACAAGAAGCTCTAGAGTCAGAACTACAGTTAAGGTAATGCACCTTGTACAAAATTTACTATTTTCCAGGAATAAGGCAAAATGGAGTAGAATGATGAACCCTAAAGCTTTCACATGATAGCAAACCTTTACAATTTTCAAATTCTCTGTTTGCCAAAAAAAAAATGTGCACTCAATTTTTCAGAAACTGATCCAATCATCACTGTGTATCGTCTTTTAAAGGATAAGAGGTGGCAAATCTAGCTAGACGGTTAGACCTACCGCCAACTGTTGATCACATTACCAACTGTAACCATTACAAATCTTTAAAAAAAAAACATCCAGTTTCTTTAGCACCAGGTGATGAAAAGAAACGGAATCTTGTCAGTACTTGAAAGTTATGATAAATTCTCATAAAGAAATGTAATTGATTTGTGGATCTCAAACATCTTCTCAGCAATACTAATGAACACCTTTTAATAGTCAGATGAACAATATGCAAGGCATGCAGTTTGAGGTCAGGAATAACACTAATAAGTTTAGTACCTCTCGAGTAGCCAAGTCCCAGATTGTAGCTTCTCGGTTAGAATCCCCTGATGCGAACATGGAAACATCTGGAGAATACCGAATGACAGTGATGGCTCCCCTATGCTTTTCAAGTACTGCCTCTTCTGTTAGAGTATCCCCTGTGATGGAATAAAGATGCAACTTACCGTCCTGGCCACCCACAATAGCCTCAGTACCCTTGGGTGAAATTGCACATGCTGTTACAGTGAACCCCAGGTCAACTGTAGACACAACTTTTGCACCACGGAGAAGGACAACTCCAGTTTCAATGGAGACCAAAGCAAGATCAGGAGAAAGAAGAGCATGAGCCAGGTCTTTTGGCTGATTGCCAATATCAACGCAATCGGCAGGACCACATTGATCTCCTTGAAGAGAGACTCTCCAAACCTTCAACAAGAAAATCCAAAACACATACCGTCATTTTTTTTCAATGGTGTGAACGACAACATATACATAGCATCAGTGAAACAATAATATTAATAACCACAAAGAGCACATGCTGACTGCGAGGGCACATATAAGTAATCAAACATCATCAGAATAAATCATTGGAAGGGCTTTCTTTAAATCTACCGGTATTCTAAAAGCCCTTGGAGTGAACTGATAATGCACAATCTAGCTGCACCAAGAGCTAAATTTATCCTATGGCTGGCAGTAATAAGGAAACGACTTGCTACAAAAGATCTCACATCCATATATTATGTCCGAGCAAATATTAGCTGATATCAGATTTTCCCTTGAATAACTAATCCGTTTTCAACTGAAAGTTAGAGAATGTGACTTGGATTATTAGCCTTTAAACTTAGTTTCATAGCTTGACCGGAACTTCTACATAAACCTGTAAGCTACTAACAGACTAGGTTAAATGAGGTCTGTTTGGAACAGGAAAAATAATGTCAGTTGAAAAAGTGCACTATGGACATGCTATAATTAAACAAAAGAAGTATTTAAATATTGGGATATGCATTTTCTGGTATTAGCTGACCTTATTGTCGTATCCAGATGAAACAATTTCTTCGTCCACAGCTGAAAAACACTTGATCTGAGAAACAGCATTCCTTTCCAATTTTCCATAGTATCCAGTGCCTTGGAGCCATTTAATGATTAAACCGTCATAGCTTGTAGACAATATAACCTTTGGGTCTTTGTTCAGAACTGCTAATGAATTGATATTCTTCATATGTCCAGATAAGGGAAGTGGAGCCTTGTCAAGGTCATTTGCTGAGTACAAATATATAGTGCCACCCAGAGAAACGGTAACAATGTAATTGTTTTGCCAGAGACAGCCAACCAGCATGTCCTCAACTCCACCAGAACCAGGAGTTAATGTTTTGTTCACAGTTCCATTATTATCCTCAGATATATCCCATATTTTTGCTGACTTGTCAGCTGAAACTGTAACCACCTAGAACATGTTCCAACATTGAAGCATCAGGCAAAACGAATGTTGCAAGGAAATTGTGGGGGTCGACATAAGTATGCTGAAAGAATCCAAATGGACTAAAAGATTTCTATATTTTTACCTTAGTGTTCAAAGTTATAATATGGAACAAAAGGTTAGCAAATAAATTTGCATATCCATCATGTAAAACTATTTATCCGACGGGACTAATTTTTACATCACTTGGTAACATGCATAAGTGTTAAGCAAAATGCTCAAGTATGCATGAAACATTTTTGCAAACAGAATTAATTTAAGCAGCTTCTATACGAGCCCATAAATGTGCTCTTTGAGCTTATTCTTGGCATTTGAAAACAAAATGCCCAAGCAAAGACTACTAAAAGCATAACGTTGTTGGTAAACGATACAAAATAGTATAATCTATTGAGAGCAAATAAGCAACTCAATCCCATGGGTATTTTTACTGAAAGGCCAGCAAATCAAGCTTATGCCTCTTCAATTTTCAAAATAAGGGAACAAAAAGCCAATCATTTAGGCCATAATTGATGCTACTCCCTCTATTTTTTTAAACTATTTTCTTAGACTTGCCTTATCTTCGTTTTAAGGTGCCACCACCTACACCAAAGATTAAGCAAATTCTGCTAATTTGCATAAACTTAACTTAAATATTAGGAAGAACCAAACCACCACCGCACCACCCACCCACAGGTTAAGCACATTCATGCACCCATCTAACTGTTGCTGTCTAAGAGAAGTTCTTCACTTTATGTAGGGAAGCATTACGATGCTACATCTTCAAGCCGCTACCTTCACTATATAATAGGGAAAGAAAAAGCAAAAGATAATCCTTTCTGTCCTCCCAACATTTATGCAGTTTACTATAAATCACTTCCTCCCTACGTAAATCAAACCAGTTGGCACAATCACATGAAAATGATTCATCAGATTGCCCCTGCATGTGCACTCTTGCACATTTTTGCAAAGAGGATATTTATACTAATTAACTCGTGACTTATAGGTTGCCAGCGGAGCAACTTACTTATTGCAGCAAGGTTCACCCTAAGCAAGGACAAACATTGCACAAGATAAGCTACTGGGAAAAATTCCAGTTCAATACCACTGCAAATTCGAAGCAACATATACAATACAGATACACTGGCAACCATTTGCTCATGCAGAAGATTAGACTCAGACAAATAAATATAGAAAGTTCTTTTCCCTTGGTAACCCTAACATGTTGGCATCAAATTTTGTACAGCAAACCAAGATTTCTGTTGGCATCAAGTTTTGTACGCTTACTTGTTTACTGTCCGGGCTCCAACTAACTGCATAAATGCTTCCTGTATGGCCATTTTCAGAAGATAACTCTCCAACCTTTTCTCCAGTTTTTGCATCAAACAGAAGTCCCTTCTTATCGGAGCTCACAGTAATGAATATTTTGCCATCTGGAGAAAAGCGGACGCAATTTACGAAATTTGAATGGTCCCTGCAGGCCGAAGTACCAATAAGCTTTAAGGGATGAAGAAGTTTTCAAGGAGGACACGGAGGAGTCATTTCCAAAGTACATATAGTATAAAATTTGCTTAGATAAACATAAATAGAAGAGCGACCTCATAGGGAACAAAATCATACTAAATTCCTAGTTGAAGAAATTTTAAGTTCAGATGGAAGAGACAATAGCTGGCTGGAGTCAGTAGTAAAAACATAAGGGCAGTAATCAGAAACCTGTGGGATAGCTTGAACTTGAATGGAGGTCCTTCATAAAAGTTGACCAAAAAGTCCTCTCCACATGTTACAATCCGGAATGGCCTTGTTGGCTTAAATGCACAACTTAAGACTCTTTTCGAGTGCCCGTCAAATTCTCCAACGTTAGTTCCAGAGTCCCACCTGCAAACAAGCTCCTCATCAGATTATATAATTCTGTCATGCTGAGCTTTATAAGACCATGGAAATTCAATTTCATTTAGATGTTTATCGAATAAAATGCAAGTTGAGACAGCTTTCATACCTATAAATAAATACAAAATGCCCTTTCCCTAGGAATAAAGACTTGATTAAAATGGCATACCATCCTAAACGTTTTATGCAGGAACAAATTATAGACTTGCTAATCTGGTCATTCCTGCTGTTAAGACCTTGGATTCAAAGGGACAATAGTAAACTGATTTACCAATTTGTTATGTCGTCAAGACGTCAACAAGCATATAACTTAAAGGGATAGCATTTTCATGACAGACCATATCTGTTTGGCCCTATACTTACTTTTCACTTGGTACCAAATGCTCATGACTCTAATCTCATATCAGATCTTTTTTAGTCCGCAAAACATTGAAATGATACTAAGAATTATGTGAATCACTGGTGGATTCACCTTGAAATGCATCCTTTTAGTTACACCTACACTTCCTTACTCCTGTGAGTAGAATACATAAGTATGGTATTGCAAAGACTTGGTGGTCACTGGCAAACAGTCCCTGACAAATAGTTTTGATTCTTCAAAGTCTCCCTGACAGTCTCATTTGAACTTGACACTTCAATGTCATTTAGCCTTAGTGGTCATGAACTCATCTTTGTCTCTACTGCTCAGCTAGGAATTCTTTTAATCTAGAGTCACTCATGCAATGTACCTTTCATGATCACTAGGAATGAAATTTTCATTTCATTTCATCCAAACATACAATACAACAACTAACTTAATTCTCGAAAACTATTGATCGAAAATAATCTACTATTATATTTCTGGTGTTAAATCACTTATATACAATCACTAAACATAATCAGAACCAGAATCAACAAACAAACTCGAATATACTAATGAAATTCAGCAACAAATATTTTTAAAAACACTTACATGAAGGCACGAACGAGCGACTTTCCCTTGCCATCACCGGAGGCAACAATGCGTTCACCATCAGCGGACCATTGCAGATCGTCGATCCTACCGGACAGCACACGAAACTCCTTCTTCAGCACAAACTCGTTCCGTGACCCCCAGATCCGAACCGTACCGGACACGTCACCGGAGGCAATCCACTCGCCGTTGGGAGAGTACCTCGCCACGGTCGCAGGGTAGCCGTGCTCGCCGTAGATTTTGACCTCCAACGGACGGTCGAGATAGCGAATGATGACCGATCGGCCGTTGCAATAGAGGATCGAGTTGGATTTGGGGTCGCCGGAGATGAGAATGCCTCGGCCGCGCTCCGTTGAGGGTACGCAGGCGTAGGTTTCAGCTAGTTCTGCGGGCATTGTGAATGTTTTCGAGGTTGGATGATGATGACAGAGAAATGGAATTTGAGAAGTGAAATTTGTTTTTCTGCAAATTTTCTTTTTAGTCTTTTATTTATAGGGATTTGCTGCCTCTGCGTGGATTTGTGTGTGTGAGAGAGATGATGGCGTGGCAGGTGCTGCCATGGAATTATGAAAGTCAGAATGTTTATTCCATTTTATTATTTTTGGAATTTTACAATAAAAAGTACAAGAAATATGGGCCAAATGCATTCATTGATATTTAAGAAAAGGGCAAATTACATACAATACCCCTCTTAGATGTCCTAATTACATATAACGGACCATTAGTTCATCAATTACATATAGTCTCCAACTAGATGGATTTTAATTACATCCAGGTCCACGATCTTGACTTTTCGCGAATTAAAACGTTGAAAGTACATTTTTGCCCCTGGTCAAAATTCAGAATTTTGCATTGACCAAACAACATTAATTTATGTTTATTATACATTGACCCTCAATATTTTCTAGTTTATGAAATTTACACAAAAAACTTTTAAAATTTTCAAATGGATCCCAAATGTAATTGCAAATCTATCCCAACAACATTAATATGAAAAAATAAGTCCCAAAATTTTTTTTTCATCCTTTTTCCTTTTTTTTTCTTTCCTTCTTCTTCTTCAAAAATCCGGTGCCGGAATCCGGCACCGGATTTTTGAAGAAGAAGAAGGAAAGAAAAGTAAAAAGGAAAAAAAAAAGATAAATTAAAAAATAAAATCTAAGGCCATGTTTGGTTGTATGAGAGAGAAAATCTCAAAATTCTGTGGTCAACACCGGAACGGCCAAATGGGCCTGAATGTAATTCTTTGCAAGACGGTCTTTCAGATGAAAAGATGTCATCTAGTAGGGGGTCCAGAAGTAATATTCCCTTAAGAAAACGTTGTAATTTAGTCAAAAAAAAAAAAAAAAACGTTGTAATAACACCAGTCATTCTTATTTTTTTTAAGAAACTTCACAACACAAGCAGTATGCACGTGGCTGAATACACACTAAAATTTTGGGGTGGGGGTGTTAGTGCGCAAACCAGAGTGATGAGACCTTCCTTGGTATGTAAAAGATTTAAAAGTTGTTGATGAGTTACCTTTCCTTGTTGGAAATTGTGCTATTATAGAGAATGTTTGAACCTTAAGGCGGTTCAATTAGATTATGTCAAGTGTAGACTACAGAATAAGCGAGGTGGTGGTAGTAGGCCCAATCAGTGACCTTTGTGGGCTTGGCCCAATAGTCTAGCTATCAGAGCCTAGGTAGAAATGATAACATTGTCGGAGTGCACCCTTTGTATCTCTTTCAGTGTAGCTTTTGGAACAAAATGTGGACCTACTTATCTCTTTGTGTATCATAATAACTATGGGAGGTGAGTACTGAGTACCTCGTTGGGAGGGGGGGGGGGTACAATTCATGGACTAAGGCTCAATTTGTTAGTTAACTTAAGAAATAAACCAGAAAAAAGAAAGTGTGATTGTACAGGTTTGGGCCAGCTAATTGAGCATCACGTCCAGTAAAAAGTCTCGTACCAATCCTTCCTAAAGCATCACGTCCGACCAGTAGAGTTTGGTTGTTAGATTGAGCAATTTTGCCCTTGTTGTTTTGCTTTGGCAAGGTGTGGAAGTGTATTAGATGTTACTCCGTAGTAGCATTTTGTGAGAGTGGAGAGGTGGAGTTTGAGAGTGGTGCTAGTTCAAACTCCGTATGGTTACTCAAGCACGGTTGTAATGTTTCCGAACATTTATTATGCTCTCATTTTTATAAAGAATTTTTAGCCGCTCCAAAAAAAAAATCCTTCCCAAAGCTTGGGGAAAAGCAAGCGCCGATTTTACAAGAAGTTGACCAACAAATAGTCAAATACTATCCATTTAGTTTCCGCTAAACCTCAATCTTAATAAATCTGAAACTTGATTATTTGTAAAGATTGTGTTCTAAACTTAACAACTGTTATATCCCGTACCCAATAGGTCACATGATCTATTTCGAAATGGGTGCTTATTTAATTCGTATAGAGATTAATTGAAAATGGATAATTATTATCGAACTGGAGGGGTTATGACCTAGGAGCATTAGAGGAACATGTTTGGCCGGAGGAAAATTGATTTGGGATCCGCATAAGTCATTACATTTCCGTTCTTTTCAAAAGTCATGTTATCTTCCTCTTTGTTTAAACTCTTTCAGCAGCTGTCTGTTGACTTAAGTTTGTAGCCAAGTCATCGTCCTCTTGTTTCTCTTTGTGTTCAGACGGATTAGATAGCCATTAAGATCTTGTAATCCCAAAACCTGAACCTGATTATCGTCGCTAATTACATCATAACAACAATGTTAAGGCTAACAATAAGAGCCAATCTTCCACTCCCACCAAATTCCCTTCCCAAAATTCCCAATCCCAGTATACTACTCAACCCCTCAATCTCAACCATTTTGACCGATCCAAATCGCCAAAACCTACCCCAACTCACACTCCACAACCTAAACAACAACGACGGCCGCCTTCCGCCTGGCGGAAACAGTTACGGAGGAGGAGGTGGATGGAACTGGGGAGACGACGACCAGGACAAGGTGAAGTGCCAGCAGCCGAGATTGAACCCGAGCGGGTGCGCGGAGCTGCCTGATTACAATCCGGTGGGGCAAATCGTTGCCAAAGTCGTATTCCCCGTGATGCGTGTGGTATATGATTTCTTCTACTCGATTGGTATTTCCACCGAGTATGCGCTTGCTGTTGTAGGCTGTGTCTTTGCTATTGCTGCCGCCGCTCTTGTTTGTTTCCTCGTAACCCTTCTCTGATTCTATTATTAATACTAGTAGTATGTATGTGCCTCTTCTGTTTGTTGTTTGTTTGATATATCTGTACCATTAATTGTATCATGTGTTGAACTTGTCTCAATAGTCTAATGATCTGCAATATCTATTGTTGAGGAATCAATCAAGGCAACAAACAAGCTGTGAAGCTCGCAACAATGGCAGCAATCAATCAAATGACATAAACAAGTAAAGAACACGGCGGTTTACGTGGTTCGATCAGAATGATCTACATCCACGGGAGATAAGTCTCCAAAAGAATCCACTAATCAACAATGTTACAAAGCTCACAGAGAACGATCTCACCAACACTCCGATTCAATCACAGAACCTCTCAAGTATTGATGTTATTCTACTGTATCTCTCAATTACAGAGTAAGCTAATGAAAATGAATCAAATTAGGAGGAAATAACCGCTATTTAGAAGACTAAATACGAAGAACAGAACAGAGACGAGCCAGCAGAGCAGCCACCATCGGATGAAGAAAGATCCAACGACTGAGAATAGAAGCGTGCTAACAACTTAACAAACTGCAACTAACACCTTGTAAATTGTAACTCAATCCTTCCACACAAACGCTCTTTCAAGTCAGTCCCTATTAATTGCATTTAGCACCCCAAATAACAAATCTCCACCTTGCTGAATGCAACACCAATCGAATTTGCAGAAACTTCAGAAACCACACTACTGTAAGTCATTGATCCTACAGGAACTCACTACAGCAGCATCTCCAATTTCCTCATGCCTCAGCATGAGCAGTCTACCACACTTACCAAGTCACAACAATAGTTGAACTTGGAAGCTGGCACAACTTTGGTTAACATATCAGCAGCATTGTCTAGAGTTGACACCTTCACCATTTTGATCAGTCCCTTCTCAGCAATATCTCTCACAAAATGTAGTCTGACATTGATGTGTTTCGACTTGTCATGAAACATGTCATGTTTGGACACACAGATAGCTCCTTGGCTATCACAGAGAATAGGAACTACTTCTTGAACGATGCCAAACTCCCTAACAATTCCTCTGAGCCATAACCCCTCCTTAACCGCCTCAGTAACAACCATATATTCAGCCTCTGTAGTGGACAAAGACACCACACTTTGTAGAGTAGACCTCCAACTGATTGCAGATCCAAACAAAGTGAATACATAACCTGATTGAGACTTGGAGTTATCAAGATTGGTACCAAAACTAGCATCTACATAGCCTACTAAGGATTCTCCTTCAGATAATCCTTCTTCAAATCGGATGCCAAGGTTTATAGTACCCCTGAGATATCTAAGTATCTCTTTTACAGCTTTCCAATGAGCTATTCCAGGATCTGACATGTACCTACTTGTGGTACTTATAGCAAAACCAAGATCTGGTCTGCTACATACCATTGCATACATTATGCTTCCAATAGCATTTGCATAAGGTACTCTCTTCATGTACTCCACCTCAGCCCAAGTACTAGGTCTTTGTTTTGCAGATAGTTTAAACCTCGCAGATAATGGGATATCTACCTTTTCAGCATTCTGCATATTAAATCTCTGAAGCACCTTTCTGATATAATCACTTTGATGGAGTACTAGCACCCCTTCAGATCTGTTTCTTCTTATATCCATTCCAAGAATTCTCTTAGCATCTCCCAGGTCTTTCATCTCAAACTTGTTGTTGAGACTAGCTTTTAATTTAGCTATCTCTTCCTTATTAGCACTGGCTACTAACATATCATCAACATATAGGAGCAGATATATCACAACATATTCCTTTTCTTTCTTCAAATACACACAGCTGTCATACAGTGATTTCACAAATCCCATCTGTAGCATATGCTCACTAAATTTCTTGTACCATTGCCTGGGGCTTTGCTTGAGTCCATACAGTGACTTTTTCAATAAGCAGACTTTCTTCTCTTGATCTGGTGATATGAAGCCTTCTGGTTGATGCATATAGATGCTTTCCTCTAACTCTCCATGTAAGAATGCTGTTTTTACATCCAGTTGTTGTAATTCCAGATTGAAATGAGTAACTAGAGATAGGAATAACCTGATGGAAGTGTGTCTCACCACATGAGAAAAGATTTCATTATAATCCACTCCTTCTCTTTGAGTGAACCCCCTGGCTACTAGTCTAGCTTTATATCTAATCCTTTCTATGTCAGTCACTTCAATCTTTCTTTTAAAGATCCACTTGCAACTTACTAATTTTACTCCTGCAGGTTTCTCTACTAAAATCCATGTTTCATTCTTCAGTAAGGATTGATATTCCTCCTGCATTGCTGTGATCCATTTATCACCATCTTTGCATGATATAGCTTCAATGGAGCTCCCTGGTTCCTGATAATCAACTTCCTCAGCTACTGTTAGAGCATAAGCAGTCATATTTGTAAAACCTTCCATGTTGGTTGGCTTTATGACTCTTGGGGCTCTATCCCTTGTAAGCTGAAAATTCCTTATATCCTCAGTAGCTTCAGGTACAACCTTTTTCTTCCTCCCTCTTCTTTGTGGGGCACTTCCACTAGGAGCCTCTTGATTTGAGAAATGTTGATTCCAGGCTGGAGGTTGATAAGGTATAATTGCTCGTTGATTATTTTCAGAAGGAGCATCTGCAGGGATGGGATCATTATCATTATTATAATCCAGATTTGGTGGTTGTGGTTGACTAACATCAGGCTCCAGCTCCACCTGAACCTGTAATTTCTCCCTATCTTCAGAGTTTGAATCAGTACCAGTGGCTTTAGAATAAGGCCTTGTACTTTCATCAAATACCACATCTCTACTGATGATGACTTTATGTTGTCTTGGTTCAATACACCATAACTTGTACCCCTTGACTCCCTTGGGATAGCCCAAGAAGATGCATTTAATAGCTTTGGGATCGAGCTTATCCTGTCTGATATGTGCATAAGCTGCACAACCAAATACCTTTAGTCTTGAGTAGTCACTCTTCTTGCCATACCAGGGTTCATCGAGGGTTTTAAACTGAATAGCACTTGAGGGACATTTATTTATAAGGTAGCATGCTGTAGTTACAGCTTCTGCCCAGAAACCTTTTGGCAAATTTGCGTGAAACAACATGCACCTGGTTCTTTCAAGGATGGTTCTATTCATCCTTTCTGCTAGGCCATTCTGTTGAGGTGTGCCAGGTACTGTTCTATGCCTTAGAATTCCCTTTTCTTTACATAAATCTTGAAATTCTCCTGACAAGAACTCGAGGCCATTATCCGTTCTCAACACCTTGACTCCTCTTCCCTTTTCAGTTTCATTTCTGACAACCATTCTTTGAACTTACTGTAGGCTTCAGACTTTTGCTTAAGTATGTACACCCATACTTTTCTACTGAATCATCTACTATAGACATGTAGTATTTTCCACCTCCATGGGAATTCACCTTTGCCGGTCCCCAAAGATCAGAGTGAACATAATCAAGAGTAGCTTTAGTTGTATGCGCTCCAGTAGGGAAACTAGTCTTGACAGACTTTCCAAGTATACAGTGTTCGCATAACTCTAGCTTTCCCAGCTTTGTGTTACCAAATACTCCTTGCTTTTCTAACTCCAGCAAGCCCTTCTCATTGACATGTCCTAATCTCCTGTGCCAGATGCTAGTGGCACTATCAGTGACCGCAAGTGAACTTCCATTTGCAATTTTACAATGCAAGTAATAGAGATTATTCCTCCGGGTGCCCTTCATGATTACTCTGTTGTTTCTAGTAACTACCAGAGTAGCATCAATGGACTTAAACTCACATCCCTTTGCTTCAAGTGCTCCTAGTGAGATAAGGTTTCTCTTAAGATCAGGAATAAACCTGACTTCAGTGAGGAGCTTGGAACTGCCATCTTCCATTTGAAGTTTAATGTCACCAATCCCTTGTACATCACAAACCTTGTTGTTTCCCAACATCACTGAGCCACTGCATGAGCTATCCAGATTCAGGAACCAATCTCGGTGAGGGCACATGTGGAATGTGCAGCCAGAGTCAAGAATCCAGTCATTTGAGGTGACCTTATCAACAACGTTTAATACTTCAGCGTCATCTGCTTCTACAGTACCAGCAAATTCCTTTTGAGAAGTTTGCCTATTGTTCTGATTCTTGCCTTCCTGCTTCCTCTTCCATGCAAAGCAATCCTTCTTTAGGTGACCTAGTCTCTTACAATGATGGCACCTTCTTGTTTCCTTTCCACTGTCGCTAGTGTTGGCCTGAGATTGAGCCTTCTTTTGTTCTTTCACAAACCTAGGCTCCTTCTTTTCTTTGCCTTGTTTTATACTCAGACCTTCATCGGAGGCCAATTCATTTCCTGCATTGCTTTTCATCTCCTTATTTCTCAGGGCACTTTCAACATCAGCCAGAGTAATTCCACTACTTTTACTAATAACTAATGCATCAGTGAAGTGTTCAAAACTTTTAGGCAATGCATTTAACAACATCAACGCCTTATCATCTTTAGACATCTTAACTTCAGCTGCTTTAAGATCCGCACAAATCCTCTTAAACACAGCTACTTGTTCCATTATAGGCCTATCATTGGTAACCTTGAATGCAAATAACTTCTGTTGGAGATAGAGCTTACTTGCGGTGGTTTTGGCGTTGAATAACGTCTCAAGTTTTTCCCAAATTCCCTTCGCCGTAGTTTCTTCCTCCACCTGTCGCAGCGTTTCATCACCCAAAGACATCACGAGAGAGCTGTGTGCCTTCTCCATAGCAATGGCCTTATCATCGGCTGAAACTGTGGCTGCGAAACCTTCATCGCCTTTGAGCGCTGCAGAAACTCCTTGTTGTGCCAGCAACGCCTTCATCCTGAGTTTCCACAGGCCAAAATCCGTGCTTCTCTGTGAGTTTCTCCACATCGAACTTTGTTGTAGACGCCATTGACGGACCTTGATGATGATCCCCAATTCAGAAAACCTAGATCGTGAGAAACCGTGAGGAATCGTTTCCCACAGACGGCGCCACTTGTTGAGGAATCAATCAAGGCAACAAACAAGCTGTGAAGCTCGCAACAATGGCAGCAATCAATCAAATGACATAAACAAGTAAAGAACACGGCGGTTTACGTGGTTCGATCAGAATGATCTACATCCACGGGAGATAAGTCTCCAAAAGAATCCACTAATCAACAATGTTACAAAGCTCACAGAGAACGATCTCACCAACACTCCGATTCAATCACAGAACCTCTCAAGTATTGATGTTATTCTACTGTATCTCTCAATTACAGAGTAAGCTAATGAAAATGAATCAAATTAGGAGGAAATAACCGCTATTTAGAAGACTAAATACGAAGAACAGAACAGAGACGAGCCAGCAGAGCAGCCACCATCGGATGAAGAAAGATCCAACGACTG
Source organism: Plantago ovata (assembly GCA_028274465.1). NCBI lineage: Eukaryota > Viridiplantae > Streptophyta > Magnoliopsida > Lamiales > Plantaginaceae > Plantago > Plantago ovata. Next base: position 2,842,114 of record CM051458.1, read on the forward strand.
AGAATAGAAGCGTGCTAACAACTTAACAAACTGCAACTAACACCTTGTAAATTGTAACTCAATCCTTCCACACAAACGCTCTTTCAAGTCAGTCCCTATTAATTGCATTTAGCACCCCAAATAACATCTATGGATTTACATTTTCTCTGCTCTTTGGTGTACTTGAAGCTAGTATAGTGTTACTAGGAACCGCATCACACGCTACGCGTGTGAAGCGTAATCTTGTAAAACATTATTGTTTTATTAAATAATATATTGAAATAAATGGTGTGAATATATCATGTTCACATAATGACTTCAAACGTAATAAAAAATAACTAATTGAGTAATTAAACTTAATATAAATGGTGTGCTATAAATATATATAGTTTTTGTAGTTATGCAATTAATAGTTTTGAATTAAACTATATTAGACATACGAAAAGTATTCTTCCGATGAGTTAATAACCATCAGATAAATCTCTAGACTTTGGAAACATTCAACTTCAAAATCTGCAATGCATTTTGTTCACATGTTAATTGGTATTCTTCATCAGTTGAATATATTGTCAAGTGCTGCATATAAACATTCTAGTTTCATAATATGATGTTTATAGTTATTTTTATCGTAAGGTTAAGAATAATATAAAGTCAAAATGATCATCGAAAAAGTCAACAAAATCAAGTGTTACATTTATTATTGGACGAAAGAAGTATGTCTTTTTTTATAAGAGCATATCATGGTTATTTTTAAAATTAAATATAATACGTCATACAACTTTATGTTAAAAAATAAAAAATTAAGAAGAGAATAAATAAAAAGAAAAAAATTACGTCAATAAGATTCGAACCCAACACCTTCAACTAAAATAATGATACAAAAATAATAAAGAAAAATCACGCCAACAAGATTCGAACCAAACACCTTCAATAAAAATAATAATAAAAATAATGGAGAAAAATCACGCCAACAGGATTCGAACTCTACATCTTTTAATTAACTAATGACACATGTACGCACCAGATTGAAATTGGATAAGTAAGATCAACGGATTAAAATTGATTGGTAGGTCAATCAATTGGATAAATCAACCGGCTTATTATATTACTAGGAACCGCGTCACACGCTACGCGTGTGAAGCGTAATCTTGTAAAACTTATTATTAAAATAAATGGAGTGAATATATAATTTTCACATAATGACTTCAAACGTAATAAAAGAATAACAAATTGAGTAATTAAATTTAATATAAATTGTGTGCTATAAATGTATATAATTTTTGTAGTTATGCAATTAATAGTTTTGAATTGAACTATATTAGACATACAAAAAGTATTTTTCCGATGAGTTAAGAACCATCGGATACATCTCTAAACTTTGGAAACATTCAACTTCAAAATCTGCAATGCATCTTTTTTCGCATGTTAATTGGTATTTTTCATCAGTTGAGTATATTGTCAAGTGCTTCATATAAACATTCTAGTTTCATAATATGATGTTTTTAGTTATTTTTATCGTATGATTTAAGAATAATTTAAGGTCAAAATGATCATCGAAAAAGTCAACAAAATCAAGTGTTACATTTATTATTGGACGGAGGAAGTATGTTTTTTTTTATAAGAACATATCATGGTTAAATTTTTTTTTAAATTAAATATAATACGTCATACAACTTTATGTTAAAAAATAAAAATTTAAGAAGAGAATAAATAAAAAAGAAAAAATTACGTCAATAAGATTGGAACCCAACACCTTCAACTAAAATAATGATACAAATAATAGAGAAAAATCACGCAAACAAGATTCGAAACAAACACCTTCAATAAAAATAATAATAAAATAATGGAGAAAAATCACGCCAACAGGATTCGAACCCTACATCTTTTAATTAACTAATGACACATGTACGTACCAGATTAAAATTGGATAAGCAAGATCAACGGATTAAAATTGATTGGTAGTTCAATTAATTGATTGAATCAACAGGCTTATTATATTACTTTAAAAAATATTACTTTAATAAATTCAATTGGATCTCTTATCGAACCTAGTAGGCTCGGTTTGGCCCTATACTACTAATATAGTGTGTACTCTATCACTTGACCGCATGGATACTCTCAGAAGCTGGATTAGTTAGTTGGAATTGGAAGAACCGAGAGGTTTATGAAAACTGAAAAGTACCCAAAGTTGAATTTCACAAATACTAATATGTACCTGAATTTTATTTATTTATTTTAAAACAGGGGTGAAAAGTTACTTATACGAACACTAAAATAAGGTAACTGAACAGGTAACATTTTACACATTTTACAGAACCACCAATTTACCATAGTCTTAAACATAGTACTATACGACAAGGCCAACTAAAGCACCTTTTTATTGTTTATTATTTTAATTAATTATGATTATTATTAGTAACGCGGTCGCGACGCTTGCGATTAGCAGGCTCCTTGTGGGCATTGAAGTAAACAGTCGAGACTGGTATTCCGAGATCAAGTTGTGACGCGAAGGCCCTGGTGTTAAAGTTGGAACGAGATGTTGGCGGCTCTAGCTGCCCGTCAACCATGCCTTTCTGCCTGAAAAGCACCAGTATGAACCGGTGAATCCCCACCGGGGGCCTCGGCTCCGAATACGGGAGCACCTCCTTTCCTGCGGACAAATAATCTGTATTAAGATTCTCTCTCATCTTGAACGAAAACTTCATAGGAGGTTCTCTCTAAATGACTAAATTTCACACCCTTCATAACATTCGCTATTGAAATGTTTTGGTGAACACGTAGAAAAAAGTAGTAACCAAATTATAATTTACCTTTATAGGGAGTTATAGTAAAGAAACTACATGCACCATATGGAATTAGCATATGGTACGTGGAAGGCCAATGTAGAAGACAAGTGTGAAGAGATTGTGCAAATTAAGAGCACAAGTGGCAGCAAATGTAGCTTAAAACACCTGCTGCTGCCTGCTTAATAATTTGTCGGAAGAAGAATAAAAAGATAAATTTACTGACTTAGCATGCATGCACTGATGCACATCACATTCTAACTGCTACACTGTCTCTTCCACATATATCCTCTTTCCAAATTCTTGCACGTTTTACAACATCATGGTTATATTATTTTTTTTAACAAAGATATTTTCATTAATCAAGCAGCAAAATTACAAGAAATCCTGAAAACAAGTTGGCAAAACAGTGCCGTGTTCTGAACGACTAACCGACCTAGCTAAATTATGTGCCAGACTATTACTCTGTCTCCTAACATAACAAAATTTCCCCGAAACGAAGTTATATAAAACATCATGGTTATATAAAGAACATTAAAAAACAAAATAGTAAAAACTTATTAAAAATAGGAAAAATTACAAACTCTACCCTTATTCGTGCGTCACTTTTTAAATTTTTCCCTATTAGACGTTTATCAATTACATCCAGCTCCAAATAGTTTGACCAAGTTACTAGCCCTTCTAAAAATTGTTCTCCCCAAACACGCCCTTACCTATTTTACGATTTTAGAATTTCTTTTTTCTTTTTTCTTTTTCTTTTCTCCTTTTCCTTTTTTTTTTTTTTTCTTTCCTTCTTCTTCAAAATCCGATAACGGAAAATTTCAGTACCGGTATTTTTCCGGCAGCTCCAACCGAAGCTTGAAATCTCCGATTGGAGCTGCAAACAGCTCCGACGGGATCTGTAAGCTTTAAACAGCTCCGGTGGAGCTTTAAACAACTCCGATCGTTTTTACAGCTCCGACGGGATCTGTAAACAACTCCGATCGGGAGCTGTAAAATCAATCGGAGCTGAGCTGTAAAGCTCCGACTCCAGTCAGTGTCGGTCTGCTCCGATCGGAGCTCCGGCCTGAGTTCAGTCCCTAGGTTATTTTTTATAAATTAGTGGGATTGATTTTGAAATGTGAGTTTTGTAGGGACTTGTTTTGGATTGATTTTTAGATCCTTTTGATATTTATCTAAGTTATGGGTCTTTATTTTAAATAGTTTATAGTCAATTTTGTAAATTAAGAAAATTTAGAGTCAAATGTGTAATAAAAGAATTAGGTTGTTTGGCTACTGAAATTTGAATGAGGGCAAAATTGTATTTTCCAGCTTTTAGTTCATCAAAAGTCAAAACTGTGGGGCTATATGTAATTGATTTTATCGAACAGGGTTGGATATAATTGTTAATCTATGAGGGATAAATTCGTAATAAAAAAATCTATGAGGGGGTCTGGATGCAAATACTGTATGTTAACATTGCGTATAATATTAATGCCTTTTATTAATTAAACGCAAATACCATATATTAACATTTCGTATAATAAAATCACCTGTTCACAACTAGTAACGAACTGCATAATTGATCGATACGGAGATAAATTTCAATTAGAAGTTAGGTAGCAGTGAGTGAAACGTAAAAAAATTAATTTCTTGACGAAAAAACAACTACTCTATTTCTATACTACTATGTTACCACCTTATAACTCAAAATATGCATATACTATCTCTATACCATCTTATGTCTTCGTCGGAGTTCACACCACTCTTATGTGCTACTTCGGCTCTTTTACTATACTCGGCGGTACTTATAACTCCTTTAGATTTAGATTATAGTATCTCTAACTTTAATTTTTAAGTTCAATTTTTTGTGAGCAAATCCAATCTGAAAGTGTTGATTTACTCCTAAAACCGCCTGTGAATTTTGTTAATTTTAGTGTGTATACTTAAAGTGGGACGGAAGAGGGAGTATAAAATTACCTCGAGTGACATTGGTGCCACCGGGGATATCCGTCACGATCCTGCGAATACAAAATTTCACCCTTTATCACAAAAATAATATTTTGCTCTAATAATAACCATTACTATAATAAAATAAAAAAAGACTAGCACATACCCCTAATTAAAAATTTTCAAATAGTAAGGTTTTTAAAAAAAAAAAAAAAAAAAATAGTTGTACACAAGTTGTAAAATTAGTTATGTTGGAGCTTAAACAATCAGTCGGCCTTTATAAAAAAAAAAAAGTTCAAAAAAAATAAAATCAGTCGGCCGGTTATGTTACCCAGTTTTGTTTTTTCCGATACTTAATGTACGTTCGATAAATGGAAGCATGTCTTGTGATTACCAATGAACCCATTCTCGCATAATTGGTTCGCTTGGACTTGGAGCATCAGGGTCCGTCATCACCTGCCACATGCATTTAAACACACCACACAATTACCTCACTTCTTAGAGCATAGAGGAATGTTGTTCATATGAGTAATCTCAAGGGTTAGAAATTTCTTTAAATTCATCACAAAAGAAAAATGCAATTCTTTAAATGTTGGAATTGAATTCATCCTACACGTAAAGAATATAAAATTGCGTAAATGAAATATTAATTAAATTCATACATCGTGTAATTGTGACCGGTATAGTCCTTTGTCGATACTATCTATGAAGACGTCACAAAGACAAAGCTAATTACTATTCATAAATCGTGCAGTTGTGACCCCTATAGTCCTTGTCGGTAGTATCTCAGGTGACCTCAGAAAGACAAATTAAAATGAAGAGCATTTTCAATACGATAAGAAGATCACAACAGTACCTAACAAGATTTTACACCGGCGAATCTAAATAAGAATATTCCGATACTATACAAAGAACACGTAAGTATCTAGCAAGATTCTACAGAGGGGCGGACCAACCCTTGGGTTGGACTGAGCTCCAGCCCATGTTGAAATTAAAAAAAAATACTATATTAGTAGTATAAACTATAAATTTTCAGTTTTTTTCCCCTGAAATTTGGGGTTTATAGATTGATTTTTTTATATTTTTCATTTTAATTTTCATTAGGTCAAGTTGAAAAAAATTCTCGGTCCGCCTCTGATTCTACACCAACGAACCTAAATAAGATTTTCTGATACAATACCAAAAACACAATAGTATCTAACGAGATTCTACACCAGCGACTCTAAATAAGAATTTTCCAACACTATGCAAAGAGTATACAATATCTAACAAGATTCTATACCCCGACGATAACTTAAATAAGAATTATGCTATGAGATACAAAGAATATGAAAGTATCTAACACGATTTTACACTGAGAAGCCTACATACGAGTATTCCGATACGTACAACCTAGGAACTATAATGTTGAAAATTAAGAAACAAAAAGGGGGAGGCAAGTAGTAGTACCAAAGTGTAGAGTTCAGCAGGATGGCCAGTAATGGTGACCCTAGGAGGGGTAACAGCCATGGAAGGCTTGATGTCACAGCCATTAGTGACATGCTTGGAGCCATAGTACACAGACATTGTTACACTAGGCACAAACATGTCCACCACATCACCAATCACTCTCCCAACAACCAATGGATCCACATTAACAGCCATACTTAGTACTATTAATATGTGATTTGATTATATTAAGATTGTGATTAGGGGTGAAGTTGAGGTGGGTATTTATAGGGTGTGAGGGGCAGAGAAAGTATGCACCTATAGGACATGCACAGGGCAATGCTAAAAGACACGCACCACGTGTGCAGTGCAACCTAGCTAATCTCACTGACACTACAAACCAAACCAGATATTTTCTTCAACTTATGACACGTGTCAAGGGTTGATGGTGCTTCGGCATCTGGTATAATGGGGCGGAATGCATGAGATACTTGTTGTTGCGACTCGACGATAACTTCTCCGTTAGGTATTCAAAGCATCCAAGCTAAAAAAATCTTTTAAAACACCCTGCAGCCTGCAACCATCTCTCCCCGGTAGAAAACTATAACCTTTTAACCCTTTATTTCATTTATTTCATGCTAGACTAGTCTATTACACCACCAAAACACATAATAGTGGACTCCACACATGTGTGACCCACATGTATTTGTCTTGGTGGTGTAATATACCCGGCTAGTTCGTGGACTAATAACTCTAATGGTGAGAAGCTGGCATTTAGAATTTAGAATATGTGTATTTAGGGTTTATACTTTATAGAAGATTCCTTAGGCGACTAGATATTACTTCTTCCATTTCATTAGTTACTTCATCTTCGGTCGACATATTTCATATTTGACCGCACATTACTTCTAAATTATACGATGCAATTCTTTTTTAAAGTTATATAATTAAAGTTCATAAGTTAGTAGTATTTTAAATTTTTTTATCAATATAATTTATGTGTAATATACGAGTTAAACATGACAACTCTTGACCGAATAGGAAGTTTGTAATGAAATGGAGAAAGTATACTTTAGATTTTTTAATGCTCTGTTTTCTTCGTCTGAAATTAAACTTAACAGAACTTATTTGAATTGAATTAAATGAAACTGAATTTATTTGTAGTTTCAAATTCTATTAAACGAATCTGAACTGAACTTAATTCATATGAACATAATTGAACTGAACTTAAAATAATCAATTTTAGATAGGGATGTTCACTGGTCCAATACCGGACCGGGACCGGAAACGTAGAATTTCTAGGACCTGAAACCGGACTTGTAAGGTTCCAGTCCAGCTGCCCGAACCGGACTGGAATATTCCGGCCCGGGTCCGATTTTGGACCACATGGACCGATTTGTTTTTTTTTCCTAAATGATTAGATTACCAACCTAGAAAAAAAATTAATTCACACTCATTCTCTTCAAATCAATCTCACAAAAAAATATCTAGAAAACAAATTAAAACAAACCAAAAGAACAAATATCAAATCCATCAAAATAGTTTACATGTCCATAAAATGTTCAAATACCTAATTATACCATAGTTTAATTAAAAATAACGAAATCAAAATAACAAAAAGCAAAGTCTAAATACAAGTACTCCTAAAAAGATTATAAATACTTCAATGGATTCACAAGCTCTCTTAAGGTTACACGACAAAGACCATAATATTCTATGCATTCCGGCCCTCCCGGTCTGAGACCGGATCGTTCTGGTTTTTTACTAGAACCGGACCGGAACCGGAAAAGTGAAAAAACCTTGGGCCTGAAACCGATCCGGAAAGCATCGGCCTGGACCGAACCGGATCTATCGGGCCGGTTTCAGGTCCATCATCCGGTCCGGCCCGGTTTATGAACACTCCTAATTTCGGACGAAGAGAACAGAGCCTTACTTTTGTGGTTCTAGTTATGGAAGGTTGTTATATGTTAATTGTTATAAATACGTCACATAGTATTGCCCATTATTTACACTTTGATAAAATAAAATACTGAATTTCCCTAATCTATTTGTTTGAACTTTCTATAACTCGACGTTGTTGATTTAATCCGTCATTCTTGAGGATCACTCTTCCCACATTGAACTAGCCATGTCTGGAGGACGCTCAGTTTATGCATATCATGATGAATTATCGAAGAATGATCTTGGATTATTGAGTCAATCTCAAGTTATCTACAAGCAAAAGCAAACGACGGTTGACTAGCACAGCCAGAGACATTGATCATGGAGGTGGAGGAGCTATTGAAGGTCGTGCTGACAAACCCTACGGCTATCAACATGGCGGCACGTGGAGGACCAACCACCGTAAAGACGTGATGATGGTGTCTACACTACAAGGGATCTGATGTTCAGCGACGGACTCATCCGTCGCTGATTAGGCTCAGCGACAGATCGCTAAATATAGCGACGGATGAGAATTCCGTCGCAAATACATTGGTCGTAAACGAATTAACGACGAATCAACGATCCGTCACGAATTAGCGACGGAATAGCGACGGATAATTCGTTGACCGTGTTGCGACGGTTGACTCATCCGTCGCAAAGGTCATGGTCAGCTTAGTAGTCTGACCAGGACTTTAGCGACGGATGAGTTATCCGTCGCTGTTTTTTTTTTTTTTTTTTTTAAAAAACAAATTCTTTATATTTAATAAAATCCAAACCAAAAAAACCATTGAACCTGTTACACACATCATTAATATTCGTAATAAATAAATTCCCCAAAAATAAATGCGAAAAGCATTTTCAATAACGAAACGATCCAATAATCATAATAAAAATCATTCATACAATAAATATCTAATGTAATATCCGACAGGAAGTATATATTCGTTCATGAGTCGAAAAACAACATAAGAAAACTAAACTGGATCATGGAGAAGTGGGTGGCGGTGGTGGTGCGCTGGAGGAAGGAGGTGGCATCCCCAACTTCGCATAAATGGCAGCGATGTGTCTCCTGCTCAGCCTGTCTCTCGGCCAGCCTCCTAATCTCTGCATCCTTCTCTGCCAACTCCGCTCTGAGGGCGGCCTCAGAAGAAGTACTAGAAGACGTGGTCCGTGATGAGGCAGAGTTCCCGAGATGACGGGAATGCGCATGCCTCGCGCTACTGGTGGTAGCAGCCAAACTCCCTAGTCCCAAGCGACGACCCTTCTCGTCCTCCCGATCCAGTTCCAAGAAAATGTTGTTCATCTTCTCGACAGTGAGGTCCTTGTCACTAATCCTGTTTGTATAGGCCTTCTGAAAGGATAAATCAATAGTGCAAGGCGTTAGTGAATTCAAGTATTATTGAAATCAACCGTATTTAATGAACACAAGTATTGCAGAACTTACCGCAATCTTCTCGGCGTTAGTAGACAACCATTCGCCATCAGGGCCCATCTGAGACTTCGTGAAGAACGTGAAGAGAAGACTCTTGTTATCCTCAATCTGAATGACACATGAATTACAAGTATAAAAGGCATGATAAAAAAGATCACAAAGTATAAGAGGCATGATGTATAAATCACAAAGTTTGAACTGATATTACAAGTACAAGAATAATATTAAAACCACAAAGTTAATTAATTATACACTTACCAGCCTATTCATGTTGGCTGTAGCGATGGACTGAGAGCCAAATCGATGTGTGACCATGCTCCCGGTCCCATCCTCGGGCCTCGCCTTCCTGTTTGAAGCGTTCTGCTCAGCCGCACGCTGGACTTTTGGATCAGGCCAGTAGGCCTTCCACTGAACCCACAGTTCATCTCCTAGCCAACTCGGCTTCCCCAGTCCGTCAGTGTGCCTGGCCTTCATGGTATTAACCATCCCCTTGTAAAGGGAACTACCATGGGCGTTGAAGCAGTACCAGAGTGGCCACAACAGAGCTTTGGGAAGGAAGTAATATTTCTACACAAGTACAGACAAACATCCAAAAACATATTAATTGTGAGAACTTAAAAACATTCAATTATAACAAGTGTAGCACATGCACAACAATTATATCGGTGACTAACATATCACCCAAGTACAGTGGCTAACATACCACTCACATTGTCCTATATTTTACTACAACAATGGTGACTAACATATCACCCAAATATAGTGGCTAACATACCACTCACATACAGTAACATACCACTCAAGACAAAAAAACAATTATGAAACAGCCAGCAGTATGATTATTAACTCACCCTCAGCTCCTCAAAGTACTCTCCCTTTAACTGGTCAGGGATGGTAGTCCACTGGGCGCCACCCTGTTGTGGTGGGAGCATCTTGGCCCTGATGATCTGGCCTAGGTTGTGAGCCGCCTTTTCCGCAAATAACCTGCAAAGAATAAGGCAATCATTAAGCAAACCTTCGTAATATATAGTAATGAACTTAAGCCATAATACAATATTTTTACGTAAATATATAAGTTAAATCATAATACTTACTTGTCCCCGTTAGGGTAGAGTACAGGCCTACCATTCCACTGAAGACCGTCCATGGGTGATCTGTAGGGACAGTCATCGTCTGGCACGTGGGCCCATGGGTCACGGGGATCGCTCGAGCCCCTACTGGACTCACCTGGAGTCCCACGAGCAGTCAGGGAGTCGTGCTGTGAGCTAGGCCCGGTGTCATCTCCCTCAGTACGTGGTGACTGAGGAGTGCGTGGAATCTCATCCGGTTGTATGGTGTAACGAGGCTGTCTGGGTTTCGGCATCTGCAAATTAAAGCAAAGATATGTGTTAGTACATACAGAATTGAATATAAAACATGTACAATCAGAGATATAGCAAGGAACGACATTAGACATTCGGGTGGTCACCCCAGTAGGACTCCCAAACATCATGAAGGGGACTCGGCATCCACTCTTTGGGCGGAACTCCCAAAAGCCAGTTGGCTTTCCAAACCTCAAGTAAGGGAATCCTCAGTGTACGTTCTGACATATTTGAATGCTAAACCTGACCAATCGAAGTTTAGTTCATTGCTAACGTATTATTTCATTCTATTTATCGAGGTTTTTACTTGCCATTTAAGATATGTGTAATTAAGGAAATTTTTTATATATATAATTTATTATATTTTGCTAACATACCCAAATTCTTACTCATTCTTATTATTAATTTTTACTTTGCATTATACTTATAATATTTCTAAATTACAACTAATTACTTTGCATTATAGTTACGATATGTCTATATTATACATTTACATTAACAACTAATTACAACTAATTACGGCCGATTACGATCGAATCATACTACAACTAAATTCTAGAGGTCTCCAATCAACCCCAAACAAAGTCTCAATACTCCAAATATCAATTCAACCCAATCAAATTCTCAATTACTAAACAAAATTTCAATTCCTAAAATACCCAATTCATCCCAAATCTATCAATTCACCAACCAAAACTTGTGCATCTCCCCTAATTTGAGCTACATAACATAATAGATACTACTAAAATGCATACCATTCAATGAAATTGAAAAAGAATGAAGAATACTCAAATTTAGACAAGTTAGGGTTAGAAGTTAATACCTTTGATTGCGGAATAAATAGTGAAAGAATCAAGCAATTGACTAGCTACCCTTATTCCTTGGTGGAAGAGCTTCGAAATGCCTATAAGATTGCTTGAAATGGTGAAGAAATGAAGAAGATATGGCAAGAGGGGTTTTCGCCGGTGGAGGAAACGGGAGGGGGGCAGAGATTCTGTTCTGCGATATCGACGATCTGGGACTAAGTCCCGTATTTATATTTACGTTCTGCGACGGATGAGCCATCCGTCGCAGTTTTGCGACGGATGAGTCATCCGTCGTAATATTACGACGGATGGATTCATCCGTCCCTTGTTTTTATTTTTCTATTTTTTTATTTTTTTCCATGGTCAATGAGATATACAACGGATGAGTAATCCGTCGTAATTACGAGACGGGTGAATCCATCCGTTGCAGAAACGAACAGCGAATGGAGTCATCCGTCACTAATATTGCGACGGATAAGCATCCGTCGCAACTCTCAAACGTCCCAAGAGTTTAGGGACGCGCATTATCACGAATTGTCTTTATCCGTCGCTATTTCTATTTCATCTGTCGTAAAAAGACCGATTCGTCGCTGAATATAGCGACGGGTCGATCCGTCGCTAAGTTGGGTCGCTGTTTATGGTATTTCTTGTAGTGCTAGTCATTTTACTGTAGTTTCCTATCTTCTAGCTTTGTTTTTCTTTTAGTGTTGTAGAATAGAATCATGTTTTGTTTGAATTGCATGCTTGAACCACTTATGTACGCTTTGGAGATTTTGAAGCTTAAAAGCCGCATTTTGGATGCAATTTAATCTCGTTGAAGTTTTATGGATCCACTGTAAAACAAGAACCTGATACCGTATTGTAGGGTTGTAGTAAGGAAGAAATGAGCTTGAATGAAGAGGAGACAAATGATCAACACGCACGGAGATCGAACCCAGATTAGTCAAATGAGGTTAGTTTGAATTTTTGTTCAAATTTGATGATTTGTTGCCCAGGGATGATAGAGGAACTCAAGACGCACTCGGAGGCGAAATAAACATCGAATAGGGAGATGGAGAAGAATTTATTTGTGTTTGCAAGCTAGCGTGTTGATGAAATGAGGTTCATTATCTATTTATACTTTTTCATGTCCTTTCCCGAGTGTTACAATCCTTCCAAGAGTGTGTAAACATTAATTCAACAGTCACATGTCGGATGGATAACAACCATACACTTTAAGGATGTAAGCTTTCATGAAAACCACTTGAAAATCCTCCAAATGAATAGCAACCGTACATGTTCCTAATGCCGCATCGTTGTCTTAGTTTCTCTACAACGGAAACTTCTAGTCGTAATGTTGCAGTGTTGGTTTATTTCGCTGCACCAAATTCTTCCAAGAAGTTACCTTTTGGATATCATTGTTATAACGTTCTATACAACAATGATGCATCAAAGATCTCCAAACACTTTCTTTGATACCAATGCTACAACGAATAAGGAACGCTGCTACAAGAGTTCTCTTTTTCCGAAGCTTTAATTTTAAGTCCACTTTCATAGTTTTCGATACACATTTGCTCATTTTTCGTGAAATTTAGCACAATGTGTCTTTGAATGACTTAATTAACTTACTCATGTATTGATCGACACACTACATGCACTAATTACCCTTTCACCACAAGGAATTTTAGTGACTTAACACGTCTAGTGACATCTATTTCAACGAACTGAAATACACTATAATGAAAATTTTGCTTCCTACATGTTGGGCCCAAACGACTAATAAATTGAAGAAATTGAAAGTTCATCCGTTTCATTAAACTTTTCAAAAGTTTATAGTGGTAATGTTAGAACTCAAAATAAATTTTCCAAGTTTAGCTTCAAGTGTAGTCACACAAAAGACAATTTTCTCTGACATTAATAATTTGAGTTATGGCAATATCACCGACCTTACTCAAATAGAAATGGATAGTTTAACTAATATATACTACTTACTAACATAAAATTATCAACATACGCGCTTTAAAAGAGTAAATAGTAAGTTTTGTAAAAATAATATTTTTCTAAATAAAATGGAAATTTATATAAATTCACATATAAATATAAAAATATATTGAATTTTCTTCTTATTGAAGAAAATTATAATTTTTATAAAGATTTCACTTTTGATCTAACATGCTTTTCTTTCACGGGCAATGTAAAAATAATGGTATGCCTCCCTTGCTAGATGTCACCATTACATCTAAGTCCAAATAAATTCATATTTTACGTTTCGATTCAAAATCCAAAAGAAAGTCGACAAAAAAAAAGGGCATTATTCATACCATGGCAACCAAACATGGCCTTATTATTTTCAGATTTTTTATTTTTTTTGCTTATATATATATATATATACATATATATATATATATATATATATATATATATATATTCTTCCTTTTTCTTCTTCTTTTTTTTTTTATCTATCTTCTTCTTCTACAATTCCACGAGGTACCAAAATTCCTTCCGTTACCTGAGCTCCGATCGGAGCTTCACAGCTCTGACGTGGATCTTCACAGAGCTCCGTAGCTCCAATTTGCTTTTAGTGTTTTTTTTCCTTATATATTTTATTTTGTGTGTGTGTTTGATTTTGAAATATAAAGTTTATTGTGTTCATTTTCCAATAAAATTCTAGACTCTTTTGAAATTTAGAAAAGTTAGGTGTGTTATATATGTTAAATTATTTAGTGCAATTTGGTTGAATTGAAAACATTTGAGAAAATGTGCTATAAATGAAAATGAACCTGTTTGGTCAAAGTTAAAATTCAATATTCGAACAGGGGTAAAAAGGTTTTGATATTTTAGTTCGCAAAAAGTCAAATTCGTGAACTCATATGTAATTAAAACTCTCTAAAAGGAAAGGAAATATAAATTTTGAACTAATAGAGATCCCGATATAATAAAAAAAATCTAGCACGGGACCTAGATGTAAAATCCCTAAAAATAAATAAATGTAGAGGAAGTGTAGTTGCACCAACTCACATTTCTTACTCTGCAAGCACCAATTTCACAAATGGATATATTACAACTTAAGTAACTCTAAAAAACATCAAAAGCATCCAAACAAAATCGGATATAAAAAGTACTAATATTACCAAAAGAGAACTCTAACAAGGGGGTAAATCACTTGGTGGAGGAAGCAACTTCTGGTGAGGCTCTTTGCCACTTCTCACAATGAACCCCATAGCCAAACCCCATGTTGTATGTTCCTCAAGATGACAATGTATAAACCAAACTCCTGGATTATCCGCATTAATCCGCAGTGCTGCCCACCCTCCCATCGGCACAGCTACCGTGTTCCTCTCAGGAGGATCCACAAGATTATACATTCTAGGATCCTTCTCCGCATCAAAGTTCCCGAACCCTCTTCCAACAATGAAGAAATTATGGCCATGAATGTGGATAGGATGGTTTTCCGGATTCAAAAAGCTCGTATCTTGGAGTACAATCTCTAATTTCGTGCCAAAATCTACTTCTAGTACTTTAGTCCCGAAGTTTGTGTTCATGTTTTCGGTCACAGGGTCTACACCGGTATAGTTGAACTCATATGGTGGCTTTTCAGGAAAATCTGATGAATACGAGGTTTTTAGGTTGCGGTAGTGGGCTTCAAGAATGGACAAAGAAAGGCGAATAAACGATTGATTGTTCATGGAAGCATAAAACTGCTTGTTTAGGTAACCTTTACAAGTTTGGTTAGTAGGGCAGTCTTGGAGGTTTAGGCTTATAGTGGTAATCACACGTTTGTCGATCTTTTTAGGCACATTACAAGGATAATCTCTCGATCCTAAGCTACGTAGGTTGTTTGCATATCGCGTGGCAAACGGGGTGTCCTCCATTGGGGGAAGGTTAGGTGGCAAGGTGTAAGGTGGCATTGGGAGACTCTGACTGTCAAGTTGTGTTGGGGAAGTTCTGTACTTTAAGAAACCAATTGTGGTTGAGTTGTCAAATGGAAAAACAGAAGTGAGGTAAGGCCTTGCTGCCATGACAAACATGTTTGTTGCATCAGGGACTTGATCTGCAGTAAGTAAAACATTTGTGGTCTGTCCAGGGGCGATCATGATGGCGGATGTGGTGAAGGGCTTTGTGTAAACCGCATCAATTTCGACTACAGTTAGCGTGTGGTTCGCTATAGCAAAGAAGAGCTCATCATTCAATGCCGCGTTTATTATTCTCAACAAGTACGTCTTTCCTCGCTCCACGGTTGCTATAAAAGTATCTGCATATGTTAAAAGAATGAAAATCAGGAGTACTATAAGCGAAAAGTTCTCGTTGCTGTCACGACCCGGTGAGATTCAACAATCGATCGTTCGGTACGCACCTTTAGTTGAACATGGATATAATGGCCCTGGGAGACCGTTGATGGTGTATGCGGTGGAAGAGTTAGGTCCATCTCCATACAACTTCATTACTTGCTCCATTGCTTCAACATCTGTATCAAACCACTCACCTGCATATGTGATGGCAATGTTATTTTTAGACATTAAGGAAAAATAAATTATAAGTTTCCACCAAAGTACAAATCTTGCTAGTAGTAATCTTCTAGACTGTTTCATTCAACTTAAAAATCAAAAATCAAGATGTCTCCACTTAACATCAATTCAGTTCGGTTCAAATGTATATAATTAAAATCTATATTTCAAATCATTTCATTTGAGTTCATCAAAATCAAACATGGCTTGTAAGTACATAAGTTACATTCATAGGGACACTGACAAATAATTGTGAAGGGTACTCGACGTTTTCCACCAAGTACAAATACGATATCCAAAATTCCGAATTGCAACTACTTACTAGACTATGAACAAAATGTATTTTGCCCCCTAAGTTCAACATCTTGTGCATGGCGACCTCTATAGTTTTGTATTTATGATCGAGAATTACTTTTAAATCATAATGATAACATATTATATAAAATTACAAAAGTTTACATTCTAATATTCATCATTTGATTTAGTTAAACATTTCACCATCATAATTTAGCATTTCGTTGGTACTTGGTAGTCACATTTAAAATTTGTAACTGATTGATCACAAAATATTAAAATGAAACAACTGTTTTGGGACGGACGTCGAATTACATTATGGGAATGGTCAAACGAGTCAAAGTGCTTATATAAATTAATTAATAATGTAGATGGTAAAATTAAAAAAAGGAGAAAAGTAGGGAATGATTATAATTACCAAAAATGATAGGAATGTGTTGTTGGATAGGAGGACCGGAGAAGGGAAAGGGCATGCGAGGTTGAATGATGAAAGCACCATGGACAGAAGCACGTTGCCATGAATAATGAGCATGCCACCATAGGGTTCCTCTCTGTCCTACTACCGTGAAATTGTACGTGTAGCTCTTCCCTCCGCCTATCGGACACTGCGTTACATATGCTGGCCCGTCCGCCCATCCGCTTCTTAGCTGCCGTACTCCGTGCCTGTTTGTTCATTGATGTCAAAAACTTGTGAGATACCATCTAAATGTGTAATATACTGTATTTGATGGTACGTTAAAGACAAAGACCACCTGAATCATAGATGAATAATTCATCAGGTGGGACAAATTCGTACTGTGCTATGCTGAATTAGACTAATAATTATATATTTATATTCTGATTAGTCCACAGTTCATTTTCACTAACACAGGCAAGACATTGCTAGCTCATTTCTTCTATAGGTGGGCTTCATCTATTTTTGCAATTTGCATTATATATATACTTAACAGCTGGATTGTTCAACTCTGCTTGTGTCTTACCCTTTAATATGAGTAACTTAATTTCGGACTAATATATATCGCTATGTCTTCATAAGGATATTCGGAATGAATATGACAGTATTTGACGTCGCCTTCAAGGGTAAATGCGTGCAATACCTTTTTTTTTCGAAAAGCGTGCAATACCTTGTTGTCAAAGAATGCCATAACTTGGGTTTAAACTCATTACCTCGTTAATGCTCTTCCTAAAGGGTTGGATTTTATGGGGTTATGCCTTAATCCAATGCTGGTGAATTGGTAAGTGTAGTACGTAAATAAAAACGGTAAACTTTTTTAGAATATCGATATTACATGAGTTATATATCGTCAACTAATACATCATTCCATCGCAAATCAAACCATTACAATTTCACAAACATTAGAAAGCTAGCAATAAATTCGATATAATAACACACTTTAAAGAGATCAAACCCAAAATCTAAAAATTTATGACACCTCACCCTAACCATTTGGGATGGTACTCATAGGCATTCAACAAGTTTTTTTTTTTTTTTTTTCCTTCTTCTACTTCTTCCACTATTATACATATGCATATTTTTCTTCTACTTATTTGCCATTAAATTTTCATTTCCTAATTAATGTGCATTTCGATCCAAATTGTTTATACCCCACGAAACCGTTAAAAACCATCATTTGACACATACTGATGATTAGGTTGGTCATATATAATTGCAAAGTTCGTAGTTTATGTTAATCTTACATATATATATTATTAATAAATACAAAAGTGAATATTTTATAGGACTTAATGCCATACTTTAATTAGTTCAATATAATGATCTATTTAGATATTGACAGGTCGTCACACCTAGCGCCAATATTAAAATTTGAAGACAAAATGTAATTAATCAATGAATAATATATGAGAACTCCAAATTTATTTATTTATTAAGTAGAGACAATAGTATATATGAAGTTTCATAATGTTGCAAGATTATTGATATTATATATTAATTTTTTTTAGTTGCGTTAAAAACTGTACAAGTATCCCACAACACATAATGCATGCCTTAAAGAGTTTAGTCAGAGATCTTACAAATGACATTGTGTTGATGACACTTCAACTATGAAAAGTTATCTAATCAATATTAAGTATTATAACTTACTCCTACTCCTACACAGTCCGTTAAATTGAGGTAGCATAGTCGTAGAGTGTTATGGGTTAAATTGACACTTGATTTTATTTTTCAGAAGGATTTATGAAATAATAGTAACATAGAAAATGGAACAAGATCGAGTGTTAAAACTTACCAATGGATTGTAGTGTTCCGGGCAACATGGTTTGCGACCGTTACAATAACACTGTCTCCCTCATGAACGGCAATAGTCGGGCCTGGATACCTCCCGTTGATGGTTAAAATCGTTTGTTTCTTGCAAAGTCGCGTTACATCCTTCCATTGTACCTGCACCAATTTATAAGTCGTGTTAACAAAATTATAAACTAGCTCGATCAAACTGCGTAAAAGCTCAGTTCAAGTTGACCATCATGAACTTACATTAAATTGGAAGTGCTTGACATTGGATGTATGAGAAGGTTGTGGCAAAGTCGCAAGTGCTAATAATATTACAAGGAGTAGAAGTTTGATGTGATATGATATGATTTCCATATCTATATAACCTTAAAACCTATAGTAGCTCTAATGGAGGTAGCTAAGATGCTGAAACTTTGGTTCTACTCTCACACCAAACCTATCTGCAAAAATGCCCCATATTTATAGGCAATGGCATGCCATATTACCAACACTCTATTTTAATGTAATAAACTAATCTTATGCTAATACATCATTAGCTATCTTACTAACTTAGTTACTTTTAATAATTTGTAGTAACTTTTAATACCGACAGTACTCAATCCTCATCAATCATGTGCCTAAAATTTTAACGAATGGAAGAGATAATAATTAATGACTTTCAACGAAATGAGGTCTACTTCATTGCAATAATAATATCAGGGGTGAATTCCCTTCTAAAATCTTTTAAAATGTTGTAAATATATTTGAACTCCTATTAGATTAAATGGACCCTTAACTAAAATATAATACCTGATTTCCTTCTTAGATAAATTAATTATATAAAATTTTACAAATTTGACTTTTTTACCGAATGAATATGCAAAATCGTAATTTTGTATATACTGAACAAGTCAGAAACATTTATCTATTCAATTGCGCTTCAACACACACAAAATAAGATATGTACTTGCACGGTAAAGATACAAGAAAGATATGAATCATTTGGGTGACTGCTGGAAGAGAGAAATGGGGTAACCAGAGAAATGATGTGTTTATTCTTTACTGTTTTAATTTGATAAATTCCTGAATCTTCCTATACGAGAGACGGTGTTGGGATCTTGCTGAAATAACAACATCGTGTTGCAATAGTTTATCTTGAAAAGACGTAATCTGCCCAACTTATATACTTGTAAACCCGACATAGTCCTGGTTAATTAAAGTTCTAATTAAGATGAATAGAGTTTGAAAAGTAAATCATAAATCTACTCGCCTTTATCTCTATTGATAAGGTTCCTAATTCTAATCTATTTTTAACAGATAAAGATAACATATATTCTTATCCAAATGCTAGCCAACTATAAATAAACGTAACTT
The DNA here is from genome assembly GCA_028274465.1 of Plantago ovata. Taxonomy (NCBI): domain Eukaryota; kingdom Viridiplantae; phylum Streptophyta; class Magnoliopsida; order Lamiales; family Plantaginaceae; genus Plantago; species Plantago ovata. The sequence goes on from CM051458.1 coordinate 2,862,137, forward strand.
CTAGATACTTCCTGATAGAATCTTAGTGTCCGCGAGCTAGCCACGTTTGAGTGGGCAGAAATTTCAACATTACCTTCCCCTTTATGAACCTCGTCCCCAAGGTTCTTCCGACATCGACATTGCTTCCTCGCCGGCGTTGTTATATGTGCTGCTCTCGGCTTGTTGCACCTATGACTTGTCATCCGGTGGTTGCCACTCCTTCCCAAATGATGCAACTGCCAATTAGTGTTGGGATCTTGCTGAAATAACAAGATTATGCAACGATAGTTCGTCTTGCAACGTGCGAACTGGACGTCCTCCAATGAAAATTGACACATAAATGAGAGTTGGATTGCGTTCCTGGATGAACGGAACGTCGACAGAGAGAAATGGAACACCAGAAAACACCGAGAGATCGGAGCCATCATGAGAAAGAGAGAAAACGACAAGATATTCGGGAAGAAACTCTATTCATCAAACAAACCGTAGAGAAAAAGAAATAATATGCTCAAACTTATATACTAGTAAACAGTTAATCTCACATTAGTACCCTGATAGACGCCCTATTCTCACATTTGTTCCCATTAGATCAACAATTACATCCTAGTACCTAAAAATGGATTTTTGGGTTGACTTTGCAGTAATTACACAATTGTCATTAGGTGATCCAAACAAGGCCTTAACTTTCTTTTTCATTTTTCTTTGTTTTTTAAGTTACATAATTTTTAAAACTTTATTACCATATAAACATAATATTAAAAATGAAATATCACAAAAAGTAATATATATATTAAAAGAAAAATTAAAGAAGACCGAAACTCCGATGACCAGAGCTGTGAAGTTCCGATTCGAGTGAAGCTCCGATACACTGAAGCTCGAATCGGAACTTCACAGCTCCGATTTGAGGCGTGAAGCTTCACAGCCCCAATCGGAGCTGTGAAGCTCTAGATCGGAGCTTCACATCCCCAAATCGGGACTGTGAAGCTCCAATTCGAGTTTCACTGTAACAGTGAAGCTCCGATCGGAGCTTTCACTATTACAGTGAAGCTCGGTCGGAGAGCTTCACTTTCACTGTGACAGTGAAGCTCCATGAGTGAAGCTCGGTCGGAGGTTCAGTGTCAAAGCCCTGGTACCAGACATAATTCCGGTACCGAAAAACTGAAGAAGAAGAAGACGAAAAAAGAAAAAGGAAGAAAATAGAAAAGAATAATGGTGAGAATAAAAAGAAAAATGACGAAAATAGGTTATATCACTCTAGGGGTCCCTTAGAACACCTAATAACAAAAAAGATCTCATTAGATCAACAATTACAGATTAGGCCAAAATGTGAATTTTGGGTTGACATAGAGCTATTTACAGAATTGTCATTCACTCAAAACAAACATGTCCTAAGTATTTTAACTGTTTTTTAATAAAACAAAAAAGAAATTAAAAGAAAAAGAAAAAAAAATTGAAGGGCTGGGCAGAGCTCAACCCCACCATGGCGAGGCGGAGCTGGGCTCCGCCCAGACTGCTCCAATCGGAGCAGTTGATGCTCCGATTGGAGCGTTTCTACTCCAATCGGAGCCTTCCTGGCTCCGATCGGAGCAGTGCTGCTTAGATCGGAGTAGGATTGGAGCATTAACTGCTCTGATCGGAGCAGAAACGCTCCAATCGGAGCCTTCCTGGCTCCGATCGGAGCAGTGCTGCTTAGATCGGAGCAGGATTGGAGCATTAACTGCTCCGATCGGAGCAAAAACGCTCCAATCGGAGCCTTCTGCTCATATCGGAGAAGCACAGCTCCGATCGGAGCTTTTCTGCTTTGATCGGAGCAGTTGAAACTCCGATCGGAGCAATTCTTTGCTCCGATCGGAGCCGCTGAGCTCTGACCGGAGCAGTCAATTTTAGTTTTTTAATTTTTTTATTTTAAATCTAAGGCTTGTTTGGTTCTTGAAGAATCCAAAATTTCTACATTAATTTAGTTCTTCTTAATTCACCAAAAGTCAAATTCGTGACCCAATATGTAATTGATAATCTAATGGGGCCTATTTTGTTATTAGAAGCACTAAGAGGCCCCTAAAAAGATATGGACCCATGAAGAAAAAAAGAAAAAAAGAAAAAGAAAAATTATGAAAATTATAAAGCCATATTTTTGCACTAAGACTGTTTGGATCAGCCAAAATCCAATAATTGAAAAGTTAAAAAGTCAAATTTGAGTACCAAAATATAATTATTAGTCTAGTGGATACAATTATGATATTAGGGTATCTTGGGTAATAAACATATATGGACCCACTCAAACACAATTCTTCTTAGTTAGAGTTCTAAACTTCTAACACAGGTTGAAATGTAGATCCTGTTTGTAACCGAGAAAATAATAATATTTGTATCCACAAAAACTACTGGCCATTGGTTAATAAACCTGACGTGAGTTTTAGATACTTTTCGATATACTTCTAGCCCGCAAACTAGTTACATCTGGAGCGGGGGAGAAATCGGTAAAACTCAAACCCGATGACCGATGGGATTAGAATATTCCTGAAACGACGATCATGAATCCATACTTGTCCAATTTGCCGTTTTGCCGTTTGAGGAATTTAGATGGAGGAAATTCGGTTCTATTAACTCCAATAATAACAATAGATTCCAGTTCATGAGAATACAAATTGGATAGTGATTATTCACTTCATTAATCTTTAAATTAACTTGTCACAATCCCTTCTGCACGAGTGGTCTTGAAAATGATGTTTGTTGTGTTTTAGTTTATCTCCACGCAAATTGTCTAAAAAAAATAATAATAATATTGATTATGTTGAGAGTTGATTGTTGATTTGTGGTATACCAATACAAAATTAGTTATTACTCCATCCGTTTCATAATAACCTTTCTAAGGTTGACTTTTTTTTCGAATTTTGACCGCAAATTACTCCTATACTATATACAATAGAGTTATATTAAAAAAATATACTTAATTTCATTTTATAATATAATTTTATTATACTTTTTGAATATGTAATGTAGGAGTAATTTGCGATCAAAGTTCGAAAAAAATCAACCTTAGGAATTTTATTACAGAGGGAATAAGTTACAACACTCCAAATGCCGATATGATGGTCAAGACAAAACCTAAGCTAGCTTTACAAGGATTGCTAGGCGTTTGGAATATTAATCCGCATCAGATGTTAATATCCACAATGTTATAGTAAATTGATGTATATATGCACGTGTATTCAATTCAATGAGTTAGAGTACAATTGCACTCAGAGGTGAACCCAAAGAGGGTCGCTTGACGAGCTGGTATTTGTATAGTACTTCGCTTATTCAATAAAATCTGTCCCCAAGTCCTAGTGGGTACATTGAGTTCAAGCTGCTGAATGTCCGTAGCCTTTGAAAAATGCTAGTCAAATCGATTGATGTATTTAGGGCCGATGAACTATCACAATTGTACTATAGATAATAAAAGGTATACAAACAAAATGATGTTGCTTAACCAAAGTAAAAGATAGCTTCTCATGCTTGATTCACTGTCCACTCCCTTTGCAACACTATAATGAAAATCAGTCGATTTTACGAAGGTGCCAAGACAAAACATGAGATTTTCCCTTTCATCGGGCTGTAAAAGGCTAAAAGCTACCGGGTTCAAACTTTTTGAATTAATAACATGTGCACGACTAGTCTAGCGCGTCTCTAAAGTATGAAGCATGAGTTTAATGCACTGATAGTACAAGGTGTACATGTAAAATAATTATTTATATCAATAATTTTTTTGAAATGGCTAAAAATATTATTAAATGACGCCAAGAAGTTTATACAGCAACACGCATAAGGGATGCACAACAAATAAAAACCTCCAACATCAAAATAACCTAGCAAGTGACGATTAGTAGACATGAACAAACCCAATAACCGTTATGACCCTAACTCTACTTGATCCCTTCTCGTCTAGTATGTCTATCTCACTAGCAAGAAGCCAAGATATGAGGAGTTTACAAGTTGCAGCACCAACTCTTAATGAAGTCCAAAGAAGTGGGCATATCAATACCAATAATGATGATTTGTAGGCCGGGTAGCGGAGTAATTAATCTTAACACCACATAAATATTTATACTTGAATTTGACCCTCATCTCCTTCAAATACCTTACTAAGAGGATATCGTTATCCAATAATTTAGGATATATCATCTCTCGTCAAGTGATATGCATAGTATTTGGGGTTTTATTTAACAACTTAGTTGCATCGATCATTCTCGATCCACTTCAGTTTTGATGAAGTACAAAATTCATAACTCACTTCTCCAAATCATAGCCTTTAATTCAGGACTAATATGTGGACACAGATTCTACTTGTTTGTAGTAGAAGATGCGATTAGACATGGATAGGGAAGGATGGTTAGTGTTTTTCCGACATAATTCGGTTAGAGCTAGGTAACTCAATATTAAGTTTGAAAATGTTGGATGGGTAGTACAGGATAATATCAAACACTGGAAAAGAACAAGAAAATCTGCAGAGTCGATGGTAGCCATCTCTCCGTAAGACTTTATTCGCCATGCACTCGGTATTTACAGTATCTGACGAACAGTCTCCCAAAATACAACTGCAGTTGAGATCATATTACTAGTACTGGAAAATACGAACTCGGATTGGACTACTTCAATATGGTAAGTAAAGCTTTCTGGACAATATTAGAGAAGAAGGAAGATTGCATATTGTGTGTTTCTGCCAAACCTGGAAGGGATTATTTATAGTGGTGAACAAGTGCAATCAAACAGACACGAAGGGAAAGGTTGCAACATTTGAAACGAAAAGACACAACTTTTCGTTTAAAACTCGACCTGTTCGCTTCAGTCGCGTCAGATAGAATTTTCCAAGAAGGAAATTTATCTGTCAGTCTGTCATGCGCTTGGGCCGGACCGCCCCGTTGAGCTTTTCTAATTGGGTCCAAGACAAAGTTAGTATTTGACCCAAAACGAATATATATATACCACTAGCTAGCCTTAGCCCAAGCCCAGGCACACGACCCTGAACCCACGACCCGGGCCCGGCTCCTGGCGGAGCCAGCGGGTGCGCTTGGATGAATCGAGAAGCCATTTAGCTCCTCCCCCTTCCAAAAGAATGGGTACCCCCAAGGGGTCCAACCCCTAATCCAAATTAACCATGCCTTCTTATTTAACTTATCCCTTCTCAATTTTAGCCATGTGGGATATCTCCCAACACCAACCTCTGGCATTCCATACAATGTATCAACCAACACACTTTGAGTTTCAATTACTCTTTCACCATAAAAGGAATTTTAGTAATTCTTTCTCAAGTGTCTTCTACTATTATAGTAGATTCATACACAATCGAGAATTTTCAGTTTCTGACGTGTGGGGCCCCTTTAGTTGAGGTAAAAAGTCATGGAAAAGCCACACATGGTTTAGTTAAGATTCCAACAGAGAATATAGTAAACAATAACAACCATCGAAAACAAGATTTCATTCTGCATTCCAACAAACAACAACATCATTTATTCAAGTGTAAAAAGCAATCAACATTCATGTTGAAAAATAACTTGAACAAAACTAAGCTGAATAGATTAATAATTTCGGGGAAAGGAAGTTATATATAAAAAAATAGAGAGCCTTCGGCAGGAATCACGCGGCATGTTACTAAATCGGAATGCAATCGTCCAATTTGTGTATAGTAGAGGAGAAAATACTGAATTTTAATTTGAAACTACGAAATGGTCCGATTGTACATTCATTAAAGAGAAGTATACTTTGAAATTGGCACATAATCTTGAAGCTATCGACACTCCACAAATAATGAGAGTGTCTCAATTCTGAATTGAATCCGTAGTTTGTTGATAGTGTTGGTCTAGGTCAAGCACTTGACAAACTATTAGAAAATGCCTTCTCAGACTCAATTTCTTTTAGTATGCTAATTCAAAAGTGAACGTATATTATCTAATGAAAAAAAGTAAATGAGTGTGAGTTCTGACCCAAAATAGACAATGTTTATATGTCTCTCATTTACTTAAATGGTTCCTTCGATGATGATAGGAGCATGCTCTCGCCCTCACCGTAGCAGAGGTCCCACTGTGGAATCCGTCACTGACTGTATCACTGTTTGGGCCAGCGGGTATTTTTGGGCCTGATGCAACCTTTATTTTTCAGGCCCAAGGCTTGATGGATCAAGGGATACAACGAGATGTTACTAGTCAGACAGGACAATTACCTTTTGGCAAAAATCTCTTAATGTCACAAGAGGCAGGGAGTTCGAGTAACGCAGTTAGTAAGGAGACTAAAAAGTTGGACAAGCAGGGAGTGTGAAGAAAAAGGGACGGCCGGTTGGGTCGAAGAATGGTGTGAGGAGGGTTAATGTTTGGGGGTCAAAATGAAAGGCGGGGGCAGAGGATACTGAGGAGGTCAGTTTGGAAAGTTCAAAAAAGGCGAAATCGGTATGTGCAACTATTAATGAACCAGAGGCGGAGGTTGCATCGGAGGTTGCGATGCAACCTCGCCTAGAACCATGAGTTGCCTTACATGGAATTGTCAGGGACTCGGGGCCCTTGGACAATTCGTGGGCTAAAAGAGCTACTCTGTGCTCATTCCCCGAATCTTATTTTTCTCATGGAAACCAAGTTGGGAGACTATGGAATAAATAAGATAAAACAGAGGTTTAATTTAAATGGTATTGCGGTGGCATCTATAGGTCGGTCGGGGGGTTAGCATTATTGTGGGATAAGGAGACGAATGTGCAAATTCAAAGTTTTTCTAAAAATCATATCGATGCTACGGTTCAGCTTAATGGTCGGATGCTGTTTGGAGATGGACAGGATTTTACGGAGAGCCTGACACAAGTAAGAGAAAACAGCCATGGGCCTTGTTGAAAAGGCTGGCCCATTAGTCGTTTAGAAGTTGGGTAGTAGTTGGGGATTTTAACGAGATATTGACCTTCTGAAAAAATGGGTGGTGGGCGTGTGCCTGAATGGCGTTTGAGAGACTTCCGGTCGACGTTATCCTATTTTGACTTGCACGATTTGGATTTTCAAGGAGGGGAGCCATACACGTGGTCGAACAGACATGAGGATGATTCGCTTATAAGAGAACGGTTGGATCGAGCTGTAGCAAATCCGGCTTGGGTTGACAGTTTTCCGGCAGCTACTGTACGGCATCTCCAGACACGCCATTCCGATCATCTGCCGATCTTGTTGGAGTTAGTTGGCAGTAGAACAAGCAAGATCCATATCCGACAGAGGCAATTTAGGTTTGAAAAATGTGGGTAAGGGCTTCTGATGTTACACAGACACTGGAAAGTCATTGGTCTAATGAGCAGGATTTGTTTCAGAATCTTGAGGAGTGTCGGGTGGGTTTGAGAAATTGGGAAAGAAATTCATTTGGGAGTGTCAATAGAAATGTGAAAAGGTTGAAGGATGAGATTGAGCGCATCAGAGGGCAGCGACCTGGGCCTGAACGGAAGGAGAAGGAGCGTGCTTTGAAGATAGAATTGGAGGAGATTTTGGACAGGGAAGAAATCATGTGGAAACAGAGGTCTCGGAATCAGTGGTTGAGCGAAGGGGACCGTAATACAAAGTTCTTTCATTCACAAGCAACAAAGAAAGCTAAGATGAAGGAGATTGGTGAGTTGAAAAACGGGGATGGCAGAGTTCGTACAGACAGAGAAGGGATGGATGAGGAAAACTTTGCGCCTTCGGATCGGAAAGTAGCCCCGTGTGATTGATCGATGGATAGGGAAATTTCGTGGGTCATTGACATAGGTCTCACTACGGGGAGGCGGAATGATGCTTAAAGCCTCTGTGGCTGGCCCAATCTCTTAGTTGGTACAAGGAAGTGCCTGCCCGGGCCGAAAGCCATGAAGGGAAAGGAGGTGGTCGAAGACCGAAGCAATCAGAGAGAAAGACCTCTTGGGATAGGAAAATGAGGCCAAGAAAGAGAAAGCTGCTACGGGTGAGACCTTACTGATTGGGGAGTATTTTGGGACAGTCTTTGGTTCTAGGAGGCCGACAGATGCAGAGATAGATGACGTGGTTGAGATTATGGAAGTGAAGGTGGATCAGAGAATCAATCAGGAACTATGTTGTGCTTTCTCGCCAGATGAGGTAAAAGCTGCTCTCTTTGATATGTTTCCTTTAAAAGCCCCTGGTCCTGATGGTATGCCTGCTTATTTCTATCAAAAGTTTTGGTCCCTTGTTGGTAAAAATGTCATTGATTGTGCTCTAGATGTGCTTAATAATCGTAATATGTATCCCTCTTTGTATCATTCCCATATATAGTACTTATTACTAAGTGTAAAACCCCTGATTTTGTCTCACAATATCGACCTATAAGTTTGAGTAATGTCATGTTTAAAATCGTGTCAAAGACCATTACGAATAGGCTAAAACCTCATATGTCTTGTATCATTGTTGAAACTCAATCTGCCTTTGTTCCTAATCGTCTTATAACTGATAATGTGCTTGTTTCATATGAGATAAACCACTATTTGAAGAGGAACACTCGAGGTAGAGAAGGTTTTATGGCTTTAAAGTTAGACATGAGTAAAGCTTATGATAGAGTTGAATGGACTTTCCTTGAACGAGTGTTGTAAAGAAAGAAAGTATGAATTCATGAAATTGAGTATCCAAATTTAATTGAAGTTGGAATAGCAAATCAGAAAGTCTTGGTTGGTAATCATTCCAGACGGCAGGCCAGATTATCATACGGAAATGCGCAAACTTCTCACATCTAAAAAATAGATGATCTACCGTTTCGTCCTCATTCCCACAAATCGTGCAGACTGGAGAGTTTACAATATTAAACCTCCACAGGCGTTTGGCAACCGGCAGGCGGTCATGTAACGCAGTCCAGAGAAGAAATTTCATTTTTGGGATTACGTTTAATTTCCAAATGCGAGCCCACGGCCAGTTTGGCCCTAAATTATGATGGTTATCAATTGCATTATATTATACGAACTTTTGATTGTAAAGGTACCAGAGTTGTGGAAAGGCCAGATCACCTCGTCTTGCTTTGGGAACATGGGAAGCGGAATGCTACCAATCTCCAGGACCAGTTCTTCAGGCAAAACAAGGGAAAGTTTAGCATAGTTCCAACAGTTATTAGTGATATAGGCAGAGACCAACTCCGTCGTATCATGCGTGCTATTTGTATAGTCGATTAAGATTTTGTTATTTAACCAAGGGTCGAGCCAAAACTTAATGTTCTTTCCATCTCCAATGTTCCAAGAAAGCATAGAACGGAACTCGTCTTTATGCTTTACTATTGTTTTCCAAAACCAACTGTGATACATACTGGTGGAGTTTCTATTAAGTGCTCAGTAATTGAGGAAGAAAGGGCTGGGTTCGTATTCGTACCGCACTTGAATGGCAACCACAGTGAGAAAACCTACTGCGGCTTTGTGCAGCTCAAACTTTGTTGATGTTAATTTACATGCCATGTGTGTTGGATTTAGATTTTTAACTTAATGTTCGCAATAGGCAGTAGGTCTGTGTCCATGAATGTTGTTTAAATATTTGGTAATTATTTGGATTGTTGGACATGGTCGATTTTGCCTTGTGTTTGAATCAAATCTGTGGACTGTTTGTTCAATCTTTTCGTTCTTGAAGCTTCGTTGATTATTTGGTCGCTTTAAGGTGCTGTAAATGTGGTTGCTGGATATGGTCGAGTGTTGCTTGTGTTTGAATCAAATATGTGGAAAAATATGCTTTGTTCTTTACTGATTTGTGTGGGCAGTGGATTGTTTTTAAATTTTTGGTTTGATGCTGATCACATCGTGTTAGCCTTTGTTAATAAAAGGCAGTTTGGCTGTTTTCATTACACCTTGGTCATGATTTTTTTTGAATTGTTTGGTTGAATCGTGTTCTGGCTATGGTTGGCTTTAATGAAACTTTGGATGATTTTTCATTAAAAAAATAGCATTCTTCATGTTGTTTGGTTTATTCTTGTGCTTGTCACTTGCTGATACACGTTGTGAAATTACAACAGATTTTGATGCGGGTTGAGAGAGAGGAGATTGTGGGGGTCGCCGACTTATTGTCCATCGCAGGCCCTGCACCGAGTTATGACACTCGAAACCTTGAGGTGAGTATTTTTATTATTTACATAATAAAGCCTTGGCTTATTCTCGATATCTATACTAACTTGTTCTGTTTCTTGATTTTGTATGTGGAAGACGGTTATAAGCATGGCGAATCTTGGCGGGGCTCCGTTGTTGTTCCGGTGGAGCAGTCATGTCGTTGCGGCGTCCCAAGGTTCGATGTTTTCGGTATTAATTAACACAATAGTCAAACTTCCGGTTCCAATAATTAAAACAAATATAAAGAACACACATCCATGCATTTATTTGTGACTTTGCATTGTATTAGTTGCAAATAGGAACGTTGGCTATGATGATTGCATGCATGGGTTTTAAATGATGGGTGATTCGCACATTTAGCATATGAGCTACCCCGTATCTTGGCGAGGCGTTGTGAAACGCAGCCATGGCGGATGCCTTTGTTGAATGTGTTAGTATCTCCCATACTTGATTAATTTTGTTACAAATCTGAGACAAAATTGCATCATTTCATCATATCTTTGCACTATTTATATGTCAATTGCTTTCCTATTATGTTGCCTTTAACTATTTACTTTTTTCCATCTTTGGTTGTCCTTCACATGGGTGTGGCAACTTATAATTTGGCTTTTTTGTGGTATTAGTAATTCAACTTTTCACTATATTACAAATAACATTTACTAAAAATCTGCATTTGCATTGGAATTTGACATGACACCCCATTGGGGACAATATTCCTAATGTCCTTCATGTTTCCCAACACCAACACCACTTACTCACCCATTGACCCACTTTATTAAAGATTTTTTGTCACTTACCTCAATGATTCTATATATGGGCATGTATCACTCTTCTCCCTTTCCCACACCCAACCCAAATTAAGCAAACTCTCCTACCCTTTTACAAACAAGAGCCGAGCTCCCCCACCCTCTCCCAAGTCACTTTCAACTTCAAGGTGCATAATCTATCACTTTTATGTATTTGTTTTCAATTAATTATGCAAGCTTTATTTGCTTTGTCTTCATACGTGTTTCAAATTTACATGAATTTTGTTTCTTTGTTTTCATATACTACCCTTCCTTTGTATGATATACTTCATCTTGATGTTTGAATTAATCGTGTGCTCATGTTTTCATATTTCCATGCATTGATTTGTTGTAATGTTCATTTGTAATGTTCATTGTTGGCCACACACTACCACAAACATGCACTTGGTTGTCCACATATACCAATCTTTCATTCGTTGCATACTTCATACGCACCTAAGCATGCCATATAACTTTAATAAAATTCATTACAGAATTATAAAGGCAGTTTTGGTTATTCGTTGTTATTACCGATTGCATTGTATGAGGTTGAGAGTGTGACACAAATGAAGGAAGGGATTCAAGAACTTGCATGAAATATAGGAATTGACTAGTTTCGGGACTGTTTTTTTTTTTTTTTTTTTTTTTTTTTTTTTTTTTTTTTTTATAAAGGCAGTTTTATTTTTTTCCAAATTGTTTAGTATCTTACATACAATTTCTATGTAATTGATGTATATGTACTAAATTTGGGGGTGTTGCCCCATTACGTAGCCTACGTTATGATTTAGTTATAAGTAATAGTTGTTTAGTTGACATCTATTTTCGGCCTTTAAATAAATACTTCCTCCACTTCATTAGTTACTTCCTCTTCGGTCAACAGGCTTCATGTTTGACCGCACATTACTCCTAAATTATACGATGCAATTCTTTTTTTAAAGTTATATAATTAAAGTTCATAAGTTAGTAGTATTTTAAATATTTTTTTAAATATTTTTTATCAATATAATTTATGTGTAATGTACGAGTCAAACATGACACGCGTTGACCAAAGAGGAAGTTACTAATGAAATGGAGGAAGTATCTCGCAAAAGTGGTCAAAATCGGAACCCGTGTCCATGTAAACCTTCAAATCAGCGTAAACATTTAATCAAAAATTTAAAAGAAAAATATGTGTAGATCTATACTTGGCAAAATCTAATCCAGTAGAGTTATAAAATTAATTATAGATGGACAAAAATCAACCATTTTTAAATGAAAAACTGAAAAAAAAATTTCACTTGGACTTTGATTTGGTTGCTGTCCGATTACATTAACTTGGAAAATATTAATTTCGTAAGGAAACCACTTATAAGTAATAAGTTTCGAATACAACTTATATGTCAACATAGAAGTTGAAAACACCTCAAACTAACCAATAACCCATCAACGCCGACTATAGAAGGAATAAAAACAATACAATTAAAAAAAAATTATTAATAACATGAGGGATGGAATTCACGCGAAATACCGGTAACTTGTAGATATGGAGACACCATGAGGATCTGGATCTGTTGACAAAAGGCGCGGCAAGAAGAAGGCGTCCGTCGTTGAAAGTCAGCAGAAATCGCGTCCTAAAACAACCGGGTGGACTACCGAGAACATTATAAAATTTATTACCCTAATGTACGACATGTACCAGCGTAAAGAAAAATGGGGTGGGTAAACGTTTACGGCGCCTGGGTGGACAAAAATTGCAAAGGAGTTTACAGTTTCCACTGGAAAAGATTGGACGCGTGTCCAACTACAAGGCAAGCTTAAACGGTTGAAGTAGGATTACAAGAAGAACTTGCACTACACAAACAATCAAACTGGGTGGGGTACAACTCAAGATGGCGGTGTCGATCCCCCTCCGCACTTTGACACCGAGGTTGTTATTTTATTTATTTTATTAAGTTTATTTTCATTGAATTATGTAAAGTACGAACAAGTACACCTGTGGAACATATTTAAAAAATCATAAGATACAGCTCTTAACTATCGGACAAATCAACACTGTCCCGTTTTAGGATTTTGAGATTACGGAAGGCGAGCACAACTGTGCATTAGGGTTCCCGTGTAGGGATATGTTTGCTGAGATGTTTGTCCCATCTATGGCCATTGGAAACTTCGCCGCATTCGTAGGCGAGACGTACGACGGGGACGAAGATGCTGATTTGGAAGAAAAGGATATCTCGGATGCATCAATGGCGGGCACGAGCAGCAGTCGCACAAGCACCCGACGCGCAAATAAGGTGAAGAAAGTTGTGAACGAAATCCCGGAGTCACCACCTATCTTCGCCCCTGTTCAGGGGTACATCGACACGGCTTCGGAACAGAGGGAAGCCAGCAGGAATTTGAGGGAGTTTCTTGCTATTGAGACCATTCGCATGCATGATTTAATTCCGCCGAACATGCGCGATAGTTTCCTCAAGGGTAACGAGTATCTGCTGCAGAATTCCCATGAGGCTTGGCTTTGGTTGGGGTATGATGATGAGACAAGACTGGCTTGGTATGCCTTATTCTAGGCACGTTATTGGAGTTAATTACGTTTCGTCGTTGAATGGCTTCGATTCAAGTCTTCTTGATCTTTCATCATTTAATGGTCGCTTGAATCTTGTCCTATGTATTGTGTTTCTAAATAATTCCACCAAATTTGGAATAATATGATTAAATAACTGCCACCGTGAATTAATGTCTCCCAAATGCAATGACAAAGTCTTACAATGAAATTTTCGTAGTAATCAGGTCCAATGGCTATTCAATGTGGAAGCAACATGGAAGGAGACGGAGACCTCCATGTTCATCGGAATCGTTGGCGCTCACCACCGCCAAAGGGGACTACTTGCAGGAGAGGAATTTGATGCACCCACATGGAGGAGCATCTTCCAAACTCTTAATAACCAATACTATATGCAGACCCGTCGTGGCTTAGGGGTAACCCTAATGCAGTGCAAGATAAAGCTTGCTACTATTGAGTCTGTGTACTGGGACATAAGGGATCTCCTTGCCAATTACCCAGCTTACCACCTCGACCGAAGGACTCGATGGCTCCATGGCCCCGGTTATTACGAGGTCCAAATCCGCGCGGTAAGTTGAATGGAATTTACATGAGTTTATTAATGTTCTTTTTTACCACCGTAACATGTGCGGTAAAAGTGGACTTATGTTCATTCCAAAACAGATTGGGGGTGACCACGCTTTGCTGTTGGGTGTTCAAAATAACCGGATGGGACACATTGGTGGAGATATTCGGGGAGGACGAGTAAAAATGAAATGCTTACAGCGCGGTGGAAAATGCCGTTAATGAACTGTAGCAGTGCAATATATGTATTGAGAAATAAATGTGTTAAACCTTTCTAACTTTTGCAAAATTGGGCGAATACTGTACCTTACTCGCCTAACTATAGTTTCATGTAATCGCATTTGAGGTCAGAGTAACACTATTTCTGTGTTGGAATGCAGATTTCTGACCATGGATATTCCAAATAAGACATTTTATTGTGGGTCTTACTGCGTGTAACCCCCCCCCCCCCCCCCCGATGTTACGTGGTCTTCGAACCACGATTTAACGCTTCTCCATTACATTAATTATCGTTCCAATAGTCACGTTACTCGGGCCAAGATAGAGCTACGCTTGCTTGGGCTTTGGACAAAACAATTACACGAACATTACCCAGGGCAGTGTTTCAGTAAGAACTTTGTCCTTCAAAAATTTAACAATATGGTTATGAGGTACACAACATGGACATACTTGATTCGTTTCCCTGGAGTTACAGTTTACGAAACAAATAGATCCATATACGTGCCAACAGTTTTGCACCTGCGGATAGCTGAGGTAGTATGCCATATTGTTGGGAAATATAAAACTTTATAGTAACTTCAATATTTGAGTATTGTCTAATAATGACAGATCAATCTATGCCATGCAGATGTTTCCATTTGCTTTACAATACTTGCACAAGTTAGAGAAACGTTACAACAAATTGAAGGAGGTTTTTGAGAACACTGAATTTGACCACATTAGTAATTCAGTATTGCAGCTGCCGAACATAATTTCAGAATTGGTGACTACGTCCAATCCATGTCAGAGGTTGATCGTATAGATCCAACATTTGTTGCGGAGGATTGGGGTTACGACCCCGAACACGTTTACTCTAGTGATTCTTCCGATTAGTGATTAGCGATTGGTCGTCTTTGTAAATTGTCCTTAAACATCGCCCGTATGTACCTAAAAAATATCCATGACCATCGATCCTTCTTCCAGCCGCCTCCCGAGACCATGAACATATCCGCAACTTCCCCACTGGCCCTCGTATAGGGGACTTCTTCCAGCCGCCTCCCGAGACCATGACCATTGATCCTTCGTTCACAACTTATGAAGACGACGGGTCGGACAGCTCCGACGACGAGGACTATTAGGCTGCTTCTTCCCATGCAAGCCGATGTCTACATTTACAAGTTGTAGTCGGATCTTTTTATATATTTATTGCTTATGTCGATGTATTAGTATCTGTGTACGACTATAACCTTCTCTATGTGCTACTACGTACTTTTATGTTTCGTACAAGGACGCCTAATTTGTATTACAACTTTAATATTCGTGATTTGTTGTCCAGTTTTTAAAATTTACAACATGATTTCCCCTGATACACAAAAGCATTCTCACTTACTTTCAATGTTATAATGTTGTTGACAAATCGAACTACTAACTATCACTACTAACAGGATGCCGACATACATTTGCGGTAACAACTTCCGCGGCCATCACGTTGTGGAGGAGTGGTATCCCCGGAGCATCACAACCGGGTTCTCGTACTTGCCTCAGAAGCAAGGAACGAGTACGACAATTTCACTCGCCGGCTTGTTGAGAGGTAGCTACTTTCGCAGTGGACTAATGAGATGCATGCGTCGTTCGAAAGATGCGGTCGAATCCCGCATTCACACTATCCCCAGGCGACGGATTCGACAGCTCCGAGGAGGAGGACCGCTGCGAAACTGGGGAGAATTGGCCCTGGAACCAATAGGCCGATATCGATTAGGAGCCCGATGTTGGAACGTTCGTGTTCTAGAGTGATGTGTTGCTATTTTGAGTGCTTGTGTTCATGTATTATCATGTTTGTGCTACTATCAAACAGTGATTTTCATACGTGCACACCTAATTTGTAATTCAGACATTTCATGTTTTACGTGTTTCGCCCACCTGTTGAACTTTGGGATTTCATCATCGTGAATAAACGTATGTTTGTTGTGACCTTATATTTGTCTATATTCTTCTTTCTCATGCTAATGTTTTTTTTCATTAATAAATCATGTTCGCAGACATGGCTACTGGATCATCATCCTCTTCCGGACGGCGTAATCGCTACGTGGAACATCAGTGGTCCCAGCCTTCAGAAAGGAAATTCTATTTAATTAACTTTGTTAGAATTTTATAAGCAGTGACGAATTTGTTTGGGGAGAATTGACTGGCACGCACAGAGGGAGATTGTCGAGATAATGAAAGATGGTATGCCCGAGAATCAAAATCTCCAAACATGTCATGTGGTCACAAAGTTTAACACAATGAATTACCAAATTAGTCGCCTTCAAGAAAAAATCGTTCACGAGCCAACGTGGATTGTAAACACGTCAACTAGTGATTTGGTTCGGCCATCATACTACGATGTTGACGAAGGACGTGATGTTCCAGAGGAGCTCATTTTATTTCGATACCAGTAGATTCACGATATGATCGTCTATTCAAGCTAAGGCCGCAACTGCATCAGCCGCCATTTGAATTTCGTTGTGTGCTTCACTTCAATAATAAGGCAAAAGAACTAAAGAAACCCTTTCCATATATATGGTTCGGGCACAAACGGATAATATGTCTATCCGTCCTTTTATTTCTACATTATGTTATTGCCTTTCGATTTTCGTAACATGTGATGTACTGACGGTTTGAAATAATTCGGAAGGAAGGTGTTCGGATTATATATGGTTTCTTCTTTTTCTAAACAAAATGAAAAAAAAAAAATCTTTTCTTTATAATATCCCAGCAATAATTTTACTTCATTTTTGTCCGAATTTTACTTAATTAATATGATCATAAAAAAAAAAAAATTATACTCATCTTCATTTAATTATCCAACTATTTAAACAACCCCACACACTTCCCTATACATGCCAACACATCATTAAACAAATCAAAAAAACATTCTCTTACATATCCCTTACACCTTCTTACACATATCATCATTACCCCTATAAAATCCTACTCCACTCCCCTATTTATTCACCCAAACACAATCCAAATACTCCATCAAAAACTCCTTCAACACACCTCTTAACCCAATTATTATTTCGTCTTTTGTTTAATTTAACACAATACCAAAGTCTAACCGAAAGCCAAACACCCTGCTAGTAACTTACTTCGTATTATATATCTCTCTTTCTAATTCAAACTTAAAAGAAAAAAACAATAATTCAATAAGTTCCTTCTCATTATAGTTCTTTTTTCGTCCATTTAAATTTATTTATTCAATTTTCGTGTTCCACTCTATGATATGTAAGGTTTTTTTTTTTAATTTCTTGAAAAGACTTGGTTAATTTGTATTTAAATTTCCTCCATTTCAACATATTATTATTACATAAATTTTTCACCAAATTTTATATTAATTTTTTCTTAGTAAAGTGGTGACTCGAACCCCCGACCTATAAGTTGGAGGTGAAGTAGCTTACCAACTGAGCTATGCTTCGTTGTCACCAAATAACATATTATTATGGGAGCCCTATCATTATTACTTCAAATGATTTGGAGCGTTAATATTATCTGTTAATCTTTTTTTTTTTTCAGTAAAAAAACTGCTTATATTTCAATCAAACAATCAAGTTACATCCGGAGATTCAAAAGGCAAATTCGAAGATCCAAAACTATCCTCTACCACATCTTGTGCTAACATATGCGCTAGCTTATTACAAGTTCGACTCACAAAACAAAATGAACAAGAAGGTATACTAAGGATCTTATCTCTTCTAAAATTGCCCCTGATGGAGTGAAAATGGGCGCAGAGCTCTGTAAATCATTGATAATCCGGAGATAGTCCCCCTCAATAACGATTATAGGCATCTGTAAAATAAGCGCAAGTCTGACTGCTTGTAAAGCAGCAAGAGCCTCCGCAATCTCAAGGGATCGAATATAGGGCCACCAAACTCTCCGCCAAGCAATAACCTGACCTGCATGATTTCGAGCAACCACGCCCAGACCAGCTCCAGCACGAGAAACACATATGGAGACATCAAAGTTGATTTTAGCAGCAGAAACAGAATCTGGTGGCGTCCACTGCAGTCTGGCTGTAGCAGGCGGTCTAGGAGCCAAAAACTGGATATGTGCTTCATGGAACCGATCGATATACCTCTGGACAAACTGGACAAACTCAGCTGGGTCAAAACCAAGAGCCTCATGAACAATTTTATTTCTATTACACCACAAGCTCCAGCAGGCCACTACAAAAAACTCCAGCTGATCTTTAGTAAGCCGACAGCGTATCCAAGATAACCACTCTGCCATTTCTGTAACATGATGCATAATAACAGAGGAAGAGATATTAGATAAAGCCCAAAATAGTCTTGCAAAGTCACAGTCACGCAAAATATGAACTATGGACTCGTCATGCATGCGGCAAACATGACAGATTGTGACCACATTAATTCCACGCTGTACCAGCCTAGTTAACAGCGGTAAATAATTCCTATAAGCACGCCAAAGGAAAATTTTTATTTTATTAGGCACGCCTATATTCCATATCCAATCCAGGTTCTCAACCATCGCCGTACTGCTACCTCCCGATTTAGCTTCCACGACCCTTTTCATCTATGGACTCGAATGGTAACCTGACCTAACAGTATACCTTCCATGCTTAGAAAAATTCCAAATTTGCACATCATGTAAGCTAGTAGAGGGCAAAGGAATCAGGAGAATAAACTGAACATCTTCGTCTCAAAAAATAGTTCGAATCAAATCCTCCACCCAAACAAAATCAGTAACCAACGATGCAACTGTCAAGTCAGGAAGATTATGTAAATCAGGAGTAATAGGAGTCATACAAGTATCCCGTGGAATCCAGTTATCACTCCATACCTTCACATTTAAACCATCCCCTACTGTCCAACGCACACCACCTTTGACTAAATTTAAAGCCCCAAATATACTTTTCCAGGTAAAAGATGCATTAGTAGCCAATGTAGAATCAAAAAGATCACACAAGGGATAATACTTTGCTTTAAGGACCCGGGCCAGAAGGGAGTTAGGAAACTGGATGAGACGCCAAGCTTGTTTACCTAACATAGCAATATTGAAAGATCGAAGATCCCTAAAACCCATACCCCCGTTTCTTTTAGACTCACACAACGAATCCCAATTATGCCAGTGAATCTTCCTATCCTCCCCTTCACCCCACCAGAATCGTGCACAATGGAATCAATTTCTGAAAGTAATGTATCAGGAAGCTTAAAACAAGACATAACATAGGTAGGTATAGCTTGAATAACAGATTTTATCAACACCTCTTTTTCGGCTTTCGAAAGAAAACGGTTACCAAAACCTCTAATCTTTTCCTAGATCCGTTCTCTCAACCAACTAAAAACCTCCCTCTTTGTCCTCCCCATCACCGTCGGCAAACCCAGATACTTCTCATGCTTATCGAACACTCTAACAGGTAAACAGTTCTTAATTTCCTGGACAAAAGCCGCCTCAATATTTTTACTAAACACAGCAGTGGATTTATCCAAATTAACTACTTGACCAGATGCCAAACTATATCGGTAAAGAATATCAACAATCTCTTTAGCAGCACGAGCACTAGCTTGACAAAATAAGAGTGTATCATCAGCAAACAAAAGATGAGAGATCTTCGGTGCACTTGGAGCCACTCGGACTCCTTGTATCACCTCTCTCAATTCAGCATCACGAATAAGAGCACTGAATGCCTCAGTCACAAACAAAAAAAGATAAGGAGACAAGGGATCGCCCTGACGAATCCCCCTCTCCAATTGGATTGGCTCTAACTAAACTTCATTCAACATAAAAGAATAGGACACAGTACACACACATAGCATAATGAGGCTAATAAAAGAATCCTCAAAACCAAGACACTCAAGCACTCTTCTTAAGAAAATCCACTACACTCTATCGTAAGCCTTACTCATGTCAAGTTTCAAAACCATAAAAACATCCTTACCGTTGGTTTTTTGTTTTAAAAAATGATTCACTTCATAAGCCACAAGCACGTTATCAGTAATTAACCTGTCAGGAACAAAGGCAGACTGGGTTTCAGCTATGATTTTGCACATATGAGGTTCTAAACGGTTGGTAATGGCTTTTGATGCAATTTTAAAAATCACATTACTCAGGCTAATGGGTCGAATCTGGGTAATCTGGTCAGGGAGACGGCATTTTGGTATCAACACAACATGTGTAAAATTTAGCTTATGATCCAAATTTCTATTATTCAAAAAAACCAAGAACACAAGATGTCACGTTAGTGCCTACAATATTATCTGTTAATCTTGCTCATTCAATTTAGATGTGAAGTCTATGGCGGATCCAAGCTGGGTCAAGAGGGGGCCGTTGACCCAGCTGGATTTCTGAACAGTATCATAAAAGTACTAAAATACTCAATCAAGTTCTATAGCACAGTGGATATTACCCCTGCTGGCTTAACAATCAACCAGGGTTCGATCGATACTACTGATGTCATTTCAAACTCTTTTTTTTTCTTTTAACGCAAAAATAAACCTTAAATAATTTTTTTCTTTAAAAAAATCCTTAAAATGTTTTCTTTTTCGCAAAAGAAATCTTTAATTTCTTCTTTTTTGAAAAACAATTCTTGTGTTTTACATTTTATTTTCAATATTTAGCTTTAAATATTAGAGAAATTTTCTTCTCCAATGCTTTTATTATTTTGAAATTTTTTATCTTTATATTTAAACTATTTATCAGTTATAAATTTTATAATCACATATTACATGATCAAATTCGACCCCTCTCATATTGGATCCTGGATTCGCTCAAGTGCACATGTCAACTTTATATTATCTTTAATGATTTATTATTTTTTCATCTTAGAATGCTATTTCAATGTGCTATATAGTGTGATTAAAAT
Organism: Plantago ovata; assembly: GCA_028274465.1. Taxonomy (NCBI): domain Eukaryota; kingdom Viridiplantae; phylum Streptophyta; class Magnoliopsida; order Lamiales; family Plantaginaceae; genus Plantago; species Plantago ovata. Next base: position 2,883,112 of record CM051458.1, read on the forward strand.
TTTATATTGTTGAAACTAGAATGTTTAAACTTTAATAATGTAATTTTTTTAATTATTTTATTTATACGATTTTGGAATTAATTTGAAGTTAAATCGGACCTTTAGAAAGTAAACACAATAAAATGTTAAACTTAAGGCGGGACGGAGGAAGTAATATATAAAACCACTAGTAAACATTTTCTTTAAAGAAAAGAAAAAAGAGAAAAAACTAAGGAGTGAGAAAAATATTTAAAGTAATATTTTGTTATGTGGCTATTTGAATGAACACTCTCTTGGTGAATGGTGAAATAGTTGAAATGGTGTAAAAATGACAAGCGGAGAGAGTTGACACCAATAGATGTCAAACTCGCAACCTACCAGTTAGGGGGGGGGGGGAGTTATCACTAATTCATTGCACCTTTGGTGAAAACTTGTGTTGCAACAGGTGGATAGATTATGAAGTCAGAAGTTACTTTTTTCTAAGAGTTGCACCTTTTCCTTTACTATCTTTTAAAACCATAGACAAAAACCACATGTTTTGGATTTAACAACAAGATCGAAAATGAAGATTAACACTGGTCCTCTTCCCTCTTCTTTCTAAACAAAAACTTGTATTCCCATATTGATATAGTTCAAGAGAGTCTAGTATTTTCAGTGCTAGTATACACACTCACCTGCAATTTATTTTGGAAGACGATTCGATTGAATTGTGAGCACCGTAGCATATCCAATTTTGTCTTAAGGAGAGAGTGCACACCAATCAACTCTCACCTCTGCAGACTTGTTACTTTATTCATGTTCCAATTGATACATTTCGATACATCCTTATTGCTCCATAAAATTTCCTAACAATAGCTTCCTTAAATTTCTAACAACCGCCTCATCGGTCTAGGTGTGAGAAACCAAACCATTACACTTTCCAGCTGATACATTTCAATTTTCGATAGAGCCTTGTCGCCTCCATTGCTCTATTGTTGGATCCAACACGTGAGAAACCAAACCATAAAATTATCATGTTAGATACATTTTGATACATACATGCTTCTTTATAAAAAGTTTCAACAATTGTCACATCGACCTTGTTAAAATGAGTTAAGCAAATCACGATGAAGCTAATTTAAGACTGAATTTTATTTCAGAAAGCTTGAAAAATGATTTACAAAACTTATCTTAGAATCCTAACTTTGCACTACCTTTATACTACTGGAGAATTCTCTCCTTTCTTGTGCTCTACTCCTAAATTGTACATACAAGGACTTGTATTGGGAAACAAGAAAGCAAAAGCCTAAAGTACAAAGGGATAAGATCACCTAATTGCCGTTGATTTCCATCTAACGGCCTTGCTCTGTTCTCTGCGCACTGTACCGGTCTGCTTAGCCGAAATTGCAGAGATAAAGGTGGAACGATGTCGTTCCTCTTTAATTACATTTGTTTGTTTCCTCTGTATCGATCCGCTCACATCCCGTCTTTCTTCCGTTCGCGGTCTCAAGCCCAGATCGTTACAGTGCGCCTCGTGTGTCAACTGCTGATTGGTCCCTTCTTGTTTATTTGCTTTCTGATCCCTTGTCTTGTACGCGCCTAATACTTGAGTACAATAACTTTCAAATTGTGTGCCATTTCCTCCAGGATAATTGCTCTCTTCAGTCTTCTTTCTTTCTACCAAATTCCAATACTCCCCCTGAAGAGGAACATATATATTCTTTATGTTCATCTTAGATAGCGTTTGTGATAAATTTGGTGAAGCTACGACTTTAGTTAGAAAATCTGCTAACTGCATTTTGTGTTGATGGAAACCAACTTGATTGTTCCATTCATTACTTTCTCTCTAAGGAAATGGCAATCAATTTCTATATGTTTGGTCCTTTCATGGAAAACCGGATTTTTAGTTAAATAGATGGCAGATTGTTTGTCACAAAACAGAATTGCTGGTCTGCTTTGTTCAATCCCAAAATTTTTCATTAATGCATTGATCCATGTGATCTCACATGCTGTTATGGACAATGCTCTATACTCTGCTTTAGTAGAAGACTTGCTTAGAGTATTCTGTTTCTTGGATTTCCATCTAACAAGAGAATCCCCAATGAATATACAATATCCAGTTGTTGATTTTCTTGTTGCTATACATCCTCCATGATCTGAAACACTGTATGCTATGATATCAGTGCATTCTTTGTTGGAAAGTAATATTCCCAGTCCTATATCTCCTTCGATATATTTGATCACTCTGAGTACTCCAGTCAAGTGATCTTTGCATGAATTTTCCATGAATTGTGCAAGAACCCCTACAACATAGCTTATGTCAGGCCTTGTTATAGTTAAGTATATTAACTTGCCTATCAATTTTCTGTAGTATGTTGGATTCTTGAGTTGTGGTGAAGTATCATGATCATACTTCATTAGTTGTTCCATTGGAGTTACCACGGGCTTGCAGCCAAGGAGGCCTGCAACTTGCACTATTTCAGAAGCATATTTCTTTTGTGAAATATGTATTCCAGTAGCATTCCTTGCTATCTCTATTCCTAGGAAGTATTTTAGTACTCCTAAATCTCTTTTTTTAAATTTATTCTGCAATTGCTTTTTGATTTGATCAATTTGATTCTTATCTTCTCCCCCAATAAGTATGTCATCAACATACACCAATAAAGAAATGATCTTCCCATTTTCATTCTTAGTAAACAGGGAGTAATCACTCATTGATTGTTGAAAACCTATTTCTTTAAGAAATTGTGACAGTTTAGAGTTCCATTGTCTTGAAGCTTGCTTCAATCCATAAATGGATTTCTCTAATTTGCACACCAGATTATCATTCTTTTCTGGTATTGACAATCCTTGTGGGATTTCCATATAGATATCTTCATCAAGATCTCCATTTAAAAAAGCATTATGCACATCAAGTTGTGCTAAATGCCAGTTTCGTTTGGCAACTAAAGAGAGAAATATTCTCACTGTTGTCATTTTAGCTACTGGGCTAAATGTTTCAGTGTAGTCAAGGCCATACATTTGTGTATATCCCTTTGCCACTAATCTTGCTTTGTGCTTATCTATGTTACCTTCTAAATTTAGCTTTGTTTCGAATACAAACCTACATCCTATTGGTTTGATTCCCATCGGCTTAGCAACTATCTTCCATGTTTTATTTTCCATGAGTGCTTTTAGTTCTTCATTTATAGCATTTTTCCAGTGTACTTGTTTCACTGCTTCCTCATAGGTTTTTGGATCTTTTATTAGTGCCAAATTTATAGCATATACTCTATGCTTATTAGAAAATTTATCATATCCCAAGTATTCTGAGATTGGGTAATCTACCTTTATTCTATTAGAGTGTACAGAGTAGGATTTTGCCTCATGATGAAAAATATCTAAATGAGTAGGCAATTTTCTCTCTCTTGTACATCTCCTTAACCGTTGCATCTCAATTCTTGTTTCTTTTCTGCTGCTTGCAGGTGAATTGATTTGAACCTGATCTATTTCTTTTTCAATCAATGGGTTCTGTACTGGTGATTCTCTCAATGGAGATCTTTCTCCAGACATGTTCTTGATTGGTGAACCTTGAATCTCTTGATCAAGTTCATCATTCATAATTTCTAAATTCTGGTGTTCTTTCTCTGATGTCTCTTCATTCACTTGTTTTTCTTCAAGTGTTTGTGGAATTTCTTTTTTTTTCCTCATCATTTCTTCTCTGATATTGAATAGATCAAGATCATTCATGTCTTTATCTACTGCAGTATCATTTTCTTCCCTATATGGAAAAATTGTCTCAAAGAAAATTACATTCCTTGAGATCACAATGGTTCTCTTCTTTAAGTCAAACACTTTATATCCTTTAGTGTTTGCTTGATATCCTAGAAATATGCACTTATGTGCTCTTGGATCTAGTTTTGTTCTCCCTACTTGATCAGTAGAAACAAAACACAAACATCCAAATGTTTTGATATCTCCATAATCTGGTTTTCTCTGGTGAAAAACTTCATATGGAGTTTTATTTTTGAGTATAGGAGTTGGTATCCTATTTATCAAGAATGCAGCATTGAGCACTGCTTCTCCCCAGAAGTGTTTTGGCAGCTTAGATTGAAATAGCAATGATCTTGCAACATTTAAAAGATGTTGGTGCTTTCTTTCCGCTATTCCAATCTGTTGCGGAGTGTATGGACATGTTTTCTGGTGAACTATTCCTTGTTCATTGAAGAATTCTGGCACATGAAATTCAAGTCCATTATCACTCCTTATGGTTTTAACTTTCTTTTCAGTATGCTTCTCAATCATTAATATGAAAGAAGACAATGTTTTCTTTGTGTCTGACTTCACTACAAGAAAAACAGGATTTAGCGACGGATGGCATCCGTCGCTATACGGAGCGATCCGTCGCTATATACCATTAGCGACGGATGGCCCGTCACTAAATATGATGTCGCGAAAAGTGGCGTCGCTAATCCAAAAAGCGACGGATGAATTTATCCGTCTCTAAATTTAACGACGGATAAACTTATCCGTCGCAAAATTAGCATTGGCCGGGAAGCCCATGGTTTCTTATATTTAGCGACGGATAAGCTTAGCCGTCTCTAAATTTAGAGACGGATAAGCTCATCCGTCTCTAAATCTGATTTTTTTTTAATTTTTTTTGTTTCTTTTAATTTATTTAATTCACCTACAATATAATAGAATATAATTTTTAAAATGCAATATATAATTTTTTAAATGCAATAAGGGGTGCTGCGAGAATCGAACTCGCGACCTCTCGCATTTAGCGAGAATCATACCACTAGACCAAACACCCATTTTTTACACGAAAATAATCAAGAAATATACTAATAGGAAAGTATTAAACATAAAATAAAAGATATACATATCAAACACTTACAAACCAACCACTATACAGAATGAAAAGATAAGCACATCCTAGAAAATCCTGCACAGAGATATATTTATCTGGACAAAGAAAATGGGTAAAGTACTTTTTATTTATTCCCACGTAGAGTACTATTTATTTATTCCCAATAATACAAAACCAATTTTAACAAAATTATTACAACACGTACAAATGTACAATACAGGTATGAAAGTATACAAGATCAACAAGAGACAGAATATTAATATCAAATTCAAGCTAATTAATTGAAAAATTGAAAACAATTGAAATGATTCCCGAAACTTAGGGTTTAGAGAACATACCTTAAATTGTAGAGATGAAGGTGAAGGAGGAGGAGCCGGAGGCCGGTGGTGGTTGGAGGCAACGCGGCGGCTTTGGTGGAAGGCAGTGGTGGTGGTGGTGTTGAAGTCACCCTCAAGTTTAGGTTCATCAATCCAACCAAGAAAGATCATTATCATTCTTGTCTAGGAAGCTGCATTTAAACATCATTAAAAAAACTTACATGATTAAGCTCAAGTACCAAACCTTGAATACTCAAAACAGAAATCAATCTTTTTGTTTACAATTATACGACCTACAAAGTTTACATGTTTCACCATTATACCACCGACAAATTCAGAGCTACAAAGCATACAGTACAATTACACGACCTACAAATTCAGAGCTACTAGTACCAAATTCATTCACCATTAATCATTAATCACAACACCAAATTCACTCAACATGAAACAGGTTTCTCCATTAATCACAGAACTGAATTCATTCAACATTACACCAATAACTCGCCCATCAGTGCCAGATTTCACCATTAATTGACGGTAAAAAGCAATAGAAACAATTAAACCTGAAAACCTATTGCTTAAATTGATTGAAAAATCAGCTCAAGCTAAAAAGAGATAACATGACAACTAACAAGGAAGATCTTCTATTGGCTTTCACCAAGCAATTGAAATGCATCAAGTGGCAGCTTATACCATTGTTACAGTCCGAAAATCAACGAATAACAATGAATTGGAGAAAGGAAGATGAATTAGGGAAAAGAAGTCTCACATAATAGAAATTGCGAACACTCCGCTGTAGTGAGGCGGTCGACGACGGCGTAAAGCTTCCTCCAGTGGACGAGTAGCTAGGGCTTTTCCCATTTAAGAAGACGATAGAGAGAGTAATCGGAAGCTCAGACGAATCAAACCATGAAACTCTGAAATCTGAATATCGATTTCGGTGGTGTTGAACTCGATCTGGTGGTGGTGTGCAGCGGCGGTGGGGCGGTTGGTTGGGGCAGAGGTGGAGGAGATGGTAGAGTAGAGATAGAGAGGAAGAAAGAAAAAATGGGAAGTGATCAGATCTAGATCTGATCTTATCCTTTTTCTTTTTATTTTTTTTATTTTTTTTATATTAGCGACGGATGAGCACCGATCCGTCGCTAAAAATATATATATTTTTTATTTTTAAAATTTGGTCAACTCATATAGAGACGGATAAGCTAAATTTTGCGACGGATAAACCTATCCGTCGCAAATTTAGCGACGGATAAACTCATCCTTCGCTAATTACCGGTCAGATTTGTATCCGTCGTTAAAATCACCGATCCGTCGCTATTTTGCGACGGATCGAATCCGTCGCTATTAATCCGTCTCTATTTGGCTGTTTTCTTGTAGTGCTTATACTTTAGCAGAAAGATCCAAGTCATTCTACTAAAATCGTCGACTACAGTTAGAAAGTAATGTTGTTTGTTTAAAGTTCCAGTACTGTATGGACCCCATAGATCACAGTGTAACAATTCTAATACTGAACTTGAACTTGTATTACTACTTGAAAAAGGAAGTTTCTTCTGCTTGGCCTTAAGACAAACTTCACAATAAGTGAACTTCTTACAATTAACTGATGGATCTGTGTCCTTAATCAGTGACATTCTTTCTACACTAGGGTGTCCTAATCTGAAATGCCATATGTGATCTTTGGCATCAACACGACCTTGATCATGACTTTCTAGACTAGAATTGGCTAATGCCTTAGGTAATTGAAACCTACAATCTACTTGATCTGCAATGGCTAGTGCCTTAGGTAATTTGAAAACTTGCTTCATGGTGTATAACCCTCTCTTCTCTTCAACCTGTCCAATCTTGATCCATTGTGGATTGCTGGTAGAGATTCTCTGCAGGATAGTACAAACATTATTAGTAAACATGAATGTAACTGGATTATCTCTGCATATTTTGCTTATAGATAAAAGATTAACTTTAAAAGTGGGTACACATAACACATCTTTCAACAAGAATTTTCCAGTTATTTGTATGTCACCAATGTGTGTCACTGGTGCTTTTATCATATTTGGCAACTGAACTAAAGTTTTAACTTCTTTTATGTTGCTTGTTAAATATTTCACATCATTTATGATGTGATCTGATGCTCCAGAATCTAGGAACCAGACATCTTTACTATTTGAACTTGCAAAGTTTGTTTTAAAAATTTTACCTACATAGTTCACTGCTGCTCCAGTATCCTCATACTTCCATTGCTTCCTCTTCCTTCTTGTGCCTGCTGGTACTCCCTTGCTTGACTGCAAAGCTCATGAGCTGCTGCAACTGCTCATTGGTCATAGTGATAGAAGACTGCATAGCAGTGTTTGCATATCCAACATTGTTTCCTCTTCCACCAAAGTTTCCTCTTCCACCATAGTTCCCTCTTCCTCTTCCACCATATTGGTTTCTGCCTCTGCCTCTTCCTCTAGAACCTGACGCCTCAGCTCTCTTCTCAGGGTAACCATGAACTTTGAAGCAACTGTCTATGTTGTGGTTGAAAACATTGGGACAATGTGGACAGTACAAGTCCTTTTTGTCCTTTCTTTTTGTTCCAACATTCATAGCAGAAGCTTCAACAACAACAACCTCTCTTGTAGTGCTCCTCTGTGCTTCTTCCTGCAACACCATACCATAAGCCCTATCAAGAGTGGGCTTAGGATCCATGATAATGATTTGGCCTCTCACCATGTCATACTCAACAATCAAACCCATCAAGAACCTGTAGATCTTATCAAGCTCTTCATTCTTCTCAAGTGTATTTGGAAGCTTGCACTCCTTTTTGTCACAGTCACATGTTGGAATAGGTCTGGCATCACCCAGTTCCTCCCATATGCCTGACAACTTAGAGAAATAGTCACTAACACAGAGATTGTTTTGAGTGGTGTTGTTCAGCTCTTGCTGGAGTTGGAATATTTTGACATCATTAGGATGTGCATACCTAACTTCCAGCTTATCCCAATCCTCTTTAGCAGTCCTCACATACAACAACAACTCTTGATATTAGGAGAGACAGAGTGTATCATCCAGGACAAAATCATGGTATTGATTCTCTTCCAAATCTTTTTCCTGATGTCATCATCTCCTTTAGGTTCAACAATGGTTCCATCAATGAAACCACCTTTGTTCCTAATGGAAAGAGACATTGAAAAAGCGTTTGACCATGTGTGATAGTTTGATTTAGTGAGCAGTGGAGTTATAGCTCCAGAAGTTGCGTTCTCAGTGGGATGAAGGAAGAAGGGACTGTATGGGTCTTCATGTTCTGGTGTAGGTGGTGGATTATCTTTGTCTGTTTCAACCATTTGTGTGACGTGAGCTTAAAAAGAAACAAGAATGGAGATGGAGAATGAGAACAAAGTGAAGTTAACAAAAACAATTCTTTGCGGAAAAAGGATGAGAATGCGCAGCATATCATAAACCTGGTGCCATGTTAAAATGAGTTAAGCAAATCACAATGAAGCTAATTTAAGACTGAATTTTATTTCAGAAAGCTTGAAAAATGATTTACAAAACTTATCTTAGAACCCTAACTTTGCACTACCTTTATACTACTGGAGAATTCTCTCCTTTCTTGTGATGTACTCCTAAATTGTGAAGACAAGGACTTGTATTGGGAAACAAGAAATCAAAAGCCTAAGGTACAAAGGGATAAGATCACCTAATTGCCGTTGATTTCCATCTAACGGCCTTGCTCTGTTCTCTGCGCACTGTACCGGTCTGCTTAGCCG